>JAQIXJ010003137.1:0-13591 GCA_034700185.1 Phthiracarus laevigatus
TCTAGCAAATCATGTATTTCATCATTATTTTGGCGAAAGCCATCGATCAGATACTGGACAAAATAAAGAGCAGTGGTCACAGATATCCACTCTCTGCCAACAATGCCCGCATTGATAAAGAAAATCGGTTTATCGTGCGGGTGATCATCATTCCTATGAAGACTAAAATCGCAGATTTTAATTAAACGTAAATTTTGATTCTCTGAAGAATTTTTCCGATATTAACCATTTCTACAATATCGGAGTTTTGCTACAGAGTTGATTGAAGGAAAGCAAGTATTTCAGCAAATGATGGGTAATTAGTGAATAATTTTCCATTCTTATCTAATTCGTTTACGCCTTCTGTCATTTGCTTTTCAATAAGCCTTTTAATAATAATGTGAAATAAAGAATTATTCATACCTATATTATTCATAAATTTGAAACATAAAATTAAATTTACTTTTTCACATCCTTTATAAGTATTTGGGTGAAGATATTTTTTCGTTTAAAATCTTCCCGAAACTATAAGTATGCTGCGGAAAGCATTACATCAACGGATGAATTGAGATTCCTAGGGTAGTCTAAGTCCACAAATCAATCTATGAATAAGGTATCAGTTAACTAAAATAATTTAGAATAAATTATAAAATATACGTTACATCAACTTCAGCATATGCTAATTGCTGTAAATAGTTTAATTGCATAATTGTCTTTGGTGTAAGCCGTAGTACATTATAGCCTTCATATCGACGATACGTACACTTAATCAAATATATCACAAAAGCGAATACGAAGAATTGCACAACTAGTTTAGTTAACATATTTCTGCAAATAGTATTTGAAAAACTATCGCTTCTAAAAACGATTTTTGATCTCTAAATATGAAGCTATTTAAAAGAATCACTAATACGAGGAATGTATTGATATCACCAGTAGAGGCATGTTTCTTATCATTTTTTTCGTACGATTTTTTAGTGACCAATAAATTTTCGCTTTTTATATGTCGGTTATCACCATATTTATTATGTTTTGAGTTAGCTATAAAATATATGGGTTTACATTGCTTCTATGTGAGTGGTGGTTGAAAAATCATTATTATTTCCAGAGAATATTAGATTTTTTTATTGTATTTTTTTAATTTGCTTTCTCTGCAGAATTGCATATTCCTATCGACGTGGTTATATAAAATTATTGCGCTTTTTATTAATAAATTTAATATATTAGATTAAGATATTGTTGTCCTTGACAAGGATTGCCCTTGTCTTTCGATAAAAACAGAAAATATTATTTTTTTTGTTAGAATTAGTAGATAATATACAAAGTGAATATTTTATAAAATAATTATTCATTATATTTGATGGATTCACTAAGGGATAATTAAACTTTGCTTGTGTTTAGAATAATCTATATGTTTGGGTAAATTATAACTTCAAATGAAAATTGGAAAAATGAAGCTTAAAAAATATTTTCAGCAATATAATATGAGAATTATGTGCTATGGTCTGAAATTTTTGTATTCTAAGGCTTAAAGCTTAAACCTGACGGAAATTTTATATATATACTAGAAAAAATCCCACCTTCGGTGGGCAAATATTGCTTTCGTTTTTGTAAATGGACTCCACCCGTTCATGTCGGACTCCCCCGCCCACGTAGGAATACAACCGCACATGTCGGAATACCCCTGCCCATGTCGGCCTCCACCCGCCATTGTCGGACTCCCTGGCCCATATTGTACTCCTTCGCCCATGTGGGACTCCATCCGCCCAAGTCAGACTCCACTCGACTATGTGGGACTTCACCCACCCTTGTCGGACTCCCCCGCCCATGTCGGACTCCACCCGTTCTTGTCGGACTCCACCCGCCCATTTCGGACTCCACCCGCCTAAGTGGGACTACCCCCGCAGATGTCTTCACTCCCTGTCCCATATTGTACTCGCTCGCCCATTTGGGACTCCATCTGCTAATGTCAGACTCCACTCGCCATAGTGGGACTACCCCCACCCTTGTCGTACTCTACCAGACATGTCGGACTCCCCTTCCCATATCGGACTCCAGCTGTCCATGTCTTACTCCCCCTCCAATGTCGGACTCCAGCCGCTCATGTCTGACTCCACTCGCTCATGTCTGACTCCACTCGCCCATGTCTGACTCCACTCGCCCATGTATGACTCCACTCGCTCATGTCTGACTCCACTCGCCCATGTCTGACTCCACTCGCTCATGTCTGACTCCACTCGCCCATGTCTGACTCCACTCGCCCATGTCTGACTCCACTCGCCCATGTATGAGGGGGTGCCCACCCCTCAAAACCACCTATTTGATCTCCTCTTTTTGATCTTAATTCATTTATATATTTGTTGTGGGGGTTTACGTTCGGGAAAGTCGATTATAGTGCTATCGAAACAGTTTTTTCACCCCCATTTTTTCAGGAGGGATCCGACCACTTTGAAACCCCTCTACTTGACCACCTCTCTTTAATCTGAATCCAATAATATAGGGGTGGAGGGGGCTGGTCATCCAGGTGAGGCGCCTATAAAGGTCTCCACAGACAAACAGAAAAATAAATAAATAAACAAAGGAAAATGAAAACTAATTCCAGTATTAATTGACTCAAATGTGTCTAATTTCACAAATTATTTTTTATCTGACTTTTTAGACAGATATATGGATTTGACTTTGTCCGTCGTCTGTCTGTCCGTCTGTCTGTCCGTCCGCAATCTTATTCTAATTAAGGGATTTTTATTTTTACTTTAATAAAGGGATTTTACCATTTTCTTATTTTAATTAAAGGATTTTAAACGATATCTTATTCTAATTAAGGGATTTTAAGTGATTTATTATTCTAATAAAGGGATTTAAAGCGATTTCTTAATTTAATAAAGGGATTTGAAGCGATTTCTTATTTTAATTAAGTTGTTTTAAGTGATTTCTTATTCTAATAAAGGGATTTTTAGAGTGTTTAGTCCATAAAATTGGTCCAAAATTGACATTGAAATGGTCATAAATGACCAAAAAATTGGTCAAAAATTGTGAAAAATAGGCAAAAAATAGACAAATTGGAAAAATAAATCAGAAATTACCAAAATAAGGCTAAAATTGGGAACGGGATCTCCCTTTTTTATAGTCAAAAATGTCATAAAAATGTCAAAAATAGTAAAAATTGGTTAACATCTTAACGGGATATTCCGATTTTATAGTAACAATTTGGATAAAAATGATAAAAAACGGGTAAAAATAGTCAAAAATCAGAACGGGATATTCCGTTTTCATTGTAATTTTAAAGACTATAATTTTAAAAATGGAATTGATTATTGGCTTGTTTTATGTAAACATCTGAAATTATAAGTAAAAATTCAATTTTATGAAAAATAATATAAACTAATGGGAGCGAGCAAACGGAGAGAGCGAGTGACCATATACTAACTGAAATTAACTTTACAAAGTCAGATATTATGACCGTATCGATCTTGTTTAATATAAAATTTAATAAAGTATTAAATAAATTGAAACTTTCCAAATAATTTTTACAGCTATATGCATGAATTTATAGTTATACTTAACCATATTTAATTTAATATTAATATTTAATTATGCAACAGCACTGCGGAACGAATACTATTAAATAGGTTCGACTATTAATTTTTCTTTATCTATCGGAAAATTTAATATCAAAACTAGATTGAACCTGAAAATAGATAAGTTGGGCTCGAAAAATTTTGATGGATTGTTGAACATTTTTGCCTAATTTCCCCGATTTTTACCATATTTTTGCCTAACTTTCCCAATATTGACCCTATTTTTGCTCATTTTGACAAGAAGTTTGGCCTATTTAAATAGATAAAATAGTTTTGACTATTTTGACAAGATTTGTTGCCATTTTGATCTAATTTGTTACCATTTTTACCTTTTTTATGCCAATTTTGACCATCTTTATGGTGTGTTTGAAGCTTTAATTGTCTATTTTGACCTAAAAATTTTTTTATTAACATAAGAATGAGGTTTAAATCCCTTTATTACTATAAAGAACAAAATCACTAAATTAATATAAATATAAAGAGTGCACAGGCGGACGAATAGACATTCCCGAATCCATATCTATAAATTTTGTAATCAGATAAAAAATTCCAGATTTAGAATTATTCACAACCGATTCAAACTCATTCGTTTTTATAGCTTTACTTTTGGGTTTAAATTTTAAGTGAAATAAACTTATTCGTTTTACTATTGGAAACATCGAAATGTATAACAATAGAAAAATATAATCCATTAATATATACTTTGAGTCGATTGAAACATTAACCGATATTGAACTTAAATTCTAACCTATAACCGACCCAAAGTTACCATTTTTTTTACCGAAAATACCGATCCTTATTAATGAGTCAAAATCCATCAAAAGACTATGATTTGTCAGTCAAAACAGGAATACAAGTAAATGATTAGTTTCTCTATTTAAAGAATCACAGCTTTGACTATTATCCAATTATCCAATCGGTTAATGTTGTAATATTTCAAAAATCGATTGCTATCATTGGATTCCAATGTTTCCAATGTGAGCAATGGATTTTTGAAATATTACGACATTATTTTAAGTTAAACATTTTAATTGGATAGAACTAAAATACATATGACGTGTGTTATTTTTTGCCAAAAATTTTGAACAAACTTATCTAATTAAACGACTCTGTTTTTGCATTTAAGCTAACACTTTATTCACAGGAAATTTTTTTCAATTTTTTAGGAAAAACATGAATTCGTCAATTATTAATCACATCAAATTTTAACTTAATCACCATATTATGATCGTAAACTTTTTTTTGGCAAAAAATTTAGATAAACAAATTGTTTCGAGTATTTTCCGTTTATAATTTAACTTAGATTATATTAAGTTTAGTTTATCAAAATAGTAAAGCCTCAGGTATATATTGGGTAAATAGAAATCAATACATTGTTAGAATAAATTGGGGACGCATTTTGGTACACAACTAGAAACATAATGATAACGTACTGTACTAATATTGTGTGATTAAAAACAGTTAACATTTAAATTTACAGTTTTTAGCTCACTTTTTTAGAAAAAGGAGAGCTTATGCATTTGCCCATGTCCGTCTGTCCATCTGTACGTTCGCAGTCTTATATTAATTAAGTAGGTTTTCCGATTTCTTTAAATTAATTAAAGAATTTTGACTTTTTTCACTTGATTTAACTATTAAGTTTTTTACATAAGTAAATCTTAACCTATGAAAATGTGAGCTCTCTATGAATGTGTCGTTCTTGTTTATTATTAATAATATTTACTATTCAAATAAAAAATTACTATAAGTTTGCATTTTTGTTAATTGGCGACTATTTTACTCAAACCATATTATTGTTTCAATTTGTAAGGCCATAACAGCCAATTTGTTTTGTGTGTGCCATACAACTCACGAAATTAGAATAACTTTTTCACAACAAATATCACATTAAATCACATAACTGGAACCAAACTTGAAATACAATAGTGCCCAAAATATAATTTAATAGCTTGCGTACTAAAGGGTTGCTATAATCGGTCTCGAGTTTTAACCAATAAAAATCGATTAAAACTTGACAGACATACAGGCGACAGAAAGACAGACAGAAAGACAACAGACAGACAGACAGACTCATAGAAAGACTCGAAAGCTATCGTTATTAAGCGTAAATAAAATGAAATAATAAAATCTTCGCGAATTCAACAATAAAATGAAAACTAATTGTAAAATAAAATTTAAAATATAAATAATTAATATTAAGTATAAAACCATTGAAATTAAATATTAAATGTTTTTAATCAAATGATATTCGTACAGTACATAATCATTATATTTTAATTTCTGTCTCAAAAAACGTCCCGAAGTTATACTAACAATGTTTTTTATTATATTTGTTTTTATTGACTTTTATACGTTTAATCGAACTGTTATCACATTTAGTGACAAAAATCTTATCGATATTTGTGTTTTTATCGGCATTTGTTATCATTTTGATTGGCATACATTTTTACTGTTAATATTCTGTTATTATCCGTTTTTAGCTCACTTTGACAAAATCATCTATTGGATTTGGAATTTCTGTGACTCTGTTTATCTGTTGAATTTTTAAAGGATAGGAGGCTTAAACTGAGGAAAAAATAGCTTATTATGCATTAAAATAGACGAAAATTGACTAAAAAATGTCCAAATTCAGGGAAAAATTGGTTTTATTAGGGGTAAAACATGGCTTAAATTGGATTAAAAATAACTAAAAATGGGGCAAAATTGGTCAAATCTGACACAAACTCGGGTCACAGATGGTTAATATCGGGGCAAATATGAGTAAATTTTGTTGTCACGCGTCTTACTAATTAAACTCAAACAAGTTATAACACGCGACTAATTGTGTTTATATGAACAGTTAATTCGTCGACAGCTAAACTAAGACCGTATAAAAATATCCTAAACATTCACTGAAGTACTATTTATAACTGTTTTAAAATACATAAAACTTTTGATAAATAATAATAATTAAAATTTTTGTTTGTTTGCAAATAATATTACAAAAATGTTGAGCAAAAGTTGAGCTATTGGATTTAGGTGTCTGTCTGTAGACTTTTTGGTTTTTATAAATTTTTTCAATTTTACAATTATTTTCAATTTTTTTTAATTTTTTCATAATTTCACAACAATGTAATACTTGTTTGTTAATGTTTGTTGTACTTTTTTGAAAATTTTTTTAATGCATCGTTGAAAGTCTTGTTGAAAAAGTACTTTGAGAGAGTGTTTACACAAATCTGTCTCATTAGTGATCAGACTCCAGAGAGAACATCAACTTTTTGTCAGGTAAGATGTATTTATTGCAACGATGTATTAAAATTATTTATCTTTTTATATTGTTTAATGTCAGCGATAAATATTATAATTATAGTCGTAATTTTTTGAAAATTTTTTAGCTCACTTTTTTTAAAAGGCGAGCTTATGGATTTGACAATGTCCGTCTGTATGTACGCAGTTTTATTTTAATTAAGAGATTTCACATAATTCTTATGTTAATAAAGGGATTTGAGATCTTGAAAACTGATTAATTTATCATACTAGTAGACATTAATCTAAGAAAAAGTGAGCTCTTTATGAATGTGCCGTTCTTGTTTTATCCTTTATTTATATTATTGCAACAGTACTTGAGAGCAGAGATCGAGGAGGAAAGAGTTATAAGTAACAGAGATTCAACAGAAAAATATAATATCGTATGAGAGTAAATGAACTTAACGCAGTCGAGGAGCCAACAAAGTAATGCGTTTATGTAGAAAAATAAGGCACTCAGTGGCGAAAAAACTCTCACCTCCTCGATCACTGCATGTGAGATTGTTTGTTCAAATCTAGCTCAGTATTGAACATCAACTTTTTAAGAGTATATTAATAATTATTTTATTTTTTAGACTATCAAATTTAACTAAACAATTTAATAATATGGATTCAAAAGAAAATAAAACAAGGGAGGGAAAACGCAAATGGATAGAGAAGAAAAGTGCAGACGATGAGTGGCGAGAGTTAGAAAAGGATCGTGAACTGGTTGGACGACAAGTGGCGCATTGATGAATAACAGGGTGATACTTTGGCTCATAAAATAAAGCGTTTGTTAGTTATGTCATCAGAGATTGAAATTTAATACCAAAATGTCATCAAAAAAGGTCCTATGAATGTTTGTAACTCGTACAATGGTTTATGGTTCGAAACATCAATAAAGTCTACTTCTTGATTTGCTATTGAAACAGTTACACTTGTTGTAATCGTAAAAGAGTGCTCTTAAAGTTCAAGTAATTTAAAGGTTTTTCATACCTATTATAAGGATATCATATCAAATAAATATCGGGTTCTTTGTCACTATAATGGTTTTATTAAATAAAACAGTGCATAACGAAGATTTAACTGAAAAACAAGAATGAACATTAGTAATGCGCTCACTTTGACTATAAATAAAACTATTGTTGGCTTACATTATTGATTTCTATTTTTAAATAAACAAAATTTTTAATTATTATTGTTTTGATAAAAATTTTTATGTGCTTGAAAACATTGTTATAAATAGTACTTCAGTGAATGTTAAGGTTATTTTTATTCATTCAAAGTTTAGCTGTCGACGAGGTAACATCAAAATTGTGTAATAGATACAATTAGGCGCGTGTCATAACGTGTTTAGGTATATTAGTAAGACGCGAGACACTAATATATACTCATATTTGCACCGATATTAACCATTTTTGACCAAATTTAAGCCCTATTTTGCGCCAATTAAAGCAGTTTTTCCCCATTTTTAGTCATATTTGACCAATTTTAAGCCATCTTTTACCCTTACTTTAGCCAATTTTGACACACTTTTGACACTATTTTGACTTAATTTTAGTCATTTTTGCCTGATTTTTGTGATCTAAAAAAGTCTACAGACAAACAAACAGACACACAGACAGACATCCCAATTCCAATAGCTGACTTTTTCAAAGTGAGCTAAAAACAGAAAAATTGTGTTATAATCAACGATGTGTCTTAATAAGTTCTGATCCGGTTACCTGCTTTCGATACTTCGAAAATAGAATCAGAGAATAATTTCGTGTTCTACAACATCCAAATGGACCATTTAGCAAAAATCAAATAACATATTAATACAAAAAGGTAGAAATCTAACATCGATGCAGCCCTTATTAGCACTGTTCGCTGTGGTTTCATGGTTCTCCCTTCTATTCAATCCGATGAATCAACAGAAAACTGCATTAGATTCGTAGTTGGATGCATTACAATTGGCAGCATAGCTAAAAACGAAAGTTTAATTGGATAACAAACATACCAGCATTCGTTTTACTGCAAACGGTTTCACGCGATAAGGTTACGTGCAGGTTTTCATACCCAAAGTATCCGATGCCTTGAACAGAAATATTGGAACCGTTGACAGAGACTAAATTCTTTAAAGAATTTACTCAACTATATAGCGAACTCACTAAAACGTAAGCGTTATTAGAAATAGAAAAATTAAACATCATCTTCGATAAATTTATAAATAATATAAACTAGATTACAATGAATATTTGTTAGTTATCCGATCAATACTAAAATATCCTAAAGTGTTTTAAAACGAGACGAAATAGATGTTCGAGTTTCTGGGTTTAGTCCTGAAAACTAAGGGCTGCATAGCGCTAATATGAACATTCAATTTATTCTTGATCTAAACAGCTCTAGAGTTTTTCGTTAATAGAGCCTTCAAAAGGATTAAGTTTAGCGTAAACTAAAAATAGGCACAAATGAAATCGTAAAATCATAAATCATAATATAGAAAAAGGAAATCTTATTTTATTATTTCTTATCGTTTATATATTTTTCCATATCAGTATAAAAATGTTTAAATTCTAATGGAATATGGTCTAAAATTTTTTTAAATGATTCAAATTTAGCATTTGTTAGACCTAAAGGTTTAACCTGTTTTGAAATATCATTCAAAATGTTTGTATTTAAATGAAGTTTTAAATTATTTAAACATTTAAGATTTAAAATAGAAAATTCATGAAAGTTTTCTTCAAAATTTTCTTTTATAAAAATGTTATGTGAATTTTTCCGAAATTGACACACTTTAACACTGCCGATTAAAAATGGTTTTTTGGTTTTTGTCATATCAGAAAATAAAAAAACATCACTAAAATCAATTTCTTCAACGAAAATATTTGTGCGACACTTATTAATAATTTCTAAACAATGTTGTGGTGAATAATCCAAAAAATTTTGTTTATATGATTGACTAATAATACCATGAATAGAGTCACATGACATATAAGTGTGACCTTTTTCTAAGTATTTAAGAGTTATTGTGTTTATTTTAATAGAAGAATCGTTGATTATTTGAACTTAAATTGGAGAATAGTAGAAACCCTTATTTTCTTTGAAGCAATTATCGCTCCAAATAATAATTTCTTTTGCATTTTTGCAAAACTCGTGTTTTAAAAACTTTAAGAAAATAGATGTGTGAAATTTAGAAATTTGCGTGTCATTTGATATAAAATATCACAGTTTTATTTTTCCCAATTTCCGAAAAAGTTTGGTTTGTCACACCTATTTTTGAGCCAAAGTAATTGTCTATCCCAGTATTTAATTGTGGCACAGAAAATATTTTTTGGGCATCACTTGTAACTACAATGGTTTCACAATCACTTAAATTTGAATCAATATTCATGTATTTTCTTGCAGATTTATAGTTGTTTTGAAGAATATTAAAATTTTTACAATTATTACAATTACAAAAATTATTTTCTTTTTTATGAATATCGAACAATACACATTTATTGCATCTGTCTTGTTTTGGGTGACATAAACCAATATTCAAACTTTTTCTAATTTTATCAAAATACACAAAATTGCACATCTCTTCTCTATTGATATCTATATAATTTATTAAAATTTCATTGTTGTTAAATCGAGGAGAGAAGTTATATAACTCTGCAATTTTGAGTAAAGTTTTGTCGGACACAATTTGTGAATTTCACAAATATATCGTTTGTTCGGGCATTTAACTAAACTGTAATGTGAATTTTCAGGACTAAACGATTCTATAAAATTTTTTATTTTATCATTAAACTGTGGAGAGTGTTGTTGCCAGTGTTGCTTAGTTTTTTTTCGGTGTGTTTCTGTTGGCAATAATTTTTTTTATTTGGCTGTTAGACTTATAATTTAAAATTTTTAGAAAAATGTTACGGCAAACACTCTTAGAATTTATATTGTATGACCAATTTTTATCACTTACATTAGAATTAACATTTTCCAATATAATTTTTCCTTTTTCATCAGTTGATAATTTTGTAAAATAATTTTTTACTTTGATTTGTGTCATTTAATCAAAAAGTTGATTATAACTATAATCACAAAACTTAGAACATGTTTTATAATCACTATTTTTATCTTTTAATACTTCCATATCTGTTTATAATATAAAAAACAATATATAAAAGTTATACAAATTGATATCAAAACAATGCACACTTATTTTAGGAACGCGCACTTTCTGTTCTAAATACCAATTCCTAATCTGATATACTTTCTCTACGTTTTCTGAATTTATTTCACTCTATTTATTTGCCTTAAGGGTATAAGAAGGCTCTGTTAACGAAAAACTCTAAAACTGTGTTCACTACAAACAGAATTATCTAAACAATCCTTTTCGCGGTATGTCAAAACTAATAAAAAAGCAGTAAAAAAAGTGAAAGCTTTCAACTATAGTATTCGTTAGCGCTAAAATGTTAATGGAAATAGTTTTGTATGTGTCATAAACATTAGATCATGAAGCCGTATGCCATCTACTATAATTAGAAATGTCACGATCGAGTGTTGGACACGTTCATCAATACCGGTGAAATACATAAGAGAAATATAATGGTAAAATCAGAGCGAGATCTCTTAACATTAGTCAGCGAATCGACTGACATATATCAAACTAAATCTTTGGAATATTTTATTTTTCGTCTTGATTGCTTGTTGGATTTGTTTAGCTGCCATTTATAACAGAAGCAAACGGAAATCAAGAAAATTTAAGTCAATTATGATTGATGACGTTAATGAAGACGATGAAATCGAGGAACAACGCGTTAGCTATGTTTGTGTGTTAAAAAATAGATTCGGCTATTCGGAAATAAGAACTAAAGCTAAGATTGAAAGATATTGTAGGTTCAAGGTTAAGGTAGAGAGTTATCTTCTATAAGTAACAATGCCAATTTTTCCATTATTTGGATGAAAAAAAATAAAATTATGTTGACATCAAGAATAAATATTTGGTCAATATGAACAAGATTAAGAAAATTAAGCTGTGTACTTTTAACAATGGACTGCAAATAATTTTGAAGAATCATTCCGCGGTATTGAATTTGAAATCAATCATCATGAAGGAAATGCACTCGAACAGCCACATGAGATATACATATTTTCCATCTAAAAGCGTTAGCAATGGTTAAGAGGTCTGAAATAAACTGCCAAAAAACAAATGCGAACATTTTTAAAACAATGTTTCAATTACACTTGGGTAACGAATGTTACGCTATAAAGTACAGGTCACATTAAGTCGGGCTCGAAAATCAAGTGGATTATTAGAATTATTAAGCACTTTGAATTTTTAGCATTATTGGTAAAGACTGTCACATTACTACTAGTACAGAGCGTTCCATCCATAACAATCTTTTAATACAGTCGTTTATACAAATGATATATACAGAGCATAGTCAAAATTGATGTAACTTTTATGATATGAACATCACTAAAATTATTAAATTTAGTTTAGCTCAACTATAATGATAGTAGTTTTATGATTTCTTAAGGTTTTGCATTCCTAAAAGGATTAACCGATTAAACTAGATCTGCTATTTTTGTAAGCTTCTGTACACCTGTTTTTGCAAACGGCTGTGCGATATTTATCTCAAATGGATGGGACGCTCTATATAATACTCAGCAAAAAATAAGTTGGCACAACTGTATAAAGACATTAACGCTTATTTGGAAAAAATTAATTTTGAAACAATTTTAATTATTATAGATTTCAATACCGATTTAAAAACACCCAATGGACAGAAATTAATTGAGCAATAGTTTAAACTTAACTATAATTTGATTAACACTGAAATATCGACTAATGGAAACACATATATTGACATGCTTTTTTCACAAAACCTTAATCGATAATTATCCTTGTAGGAATCATTATTTTTGAAATATAATTTATAAGTTAATTTTTAATAAACAATTAAAAATAGTTTAACTTTGTTGAGGTTATTCATAAGGTTAATATGTATGTATTGAGAAAAATTTATATAACGGATACCGTAAATGTATTAATTGTATAAATTTTATAAAACGGCATTGTTAATGTGGGAAAAAATTAATAAAAGCAATACGCGTTAATATGTGTTTTTTGTTATTAAAGGAATGATATATTAAAAACTTGTAAATAATTTTAAAAATATTATTTGCATATATTTTATAAAACGAATCAAAAAAGTATTAAAAGCTTACAAATAATTAGGCACAGGCTCACCATAATTACACTTTGATAACACAAAATTCCATAAGTAAAAACATGTGTCTGTATTTATTTAAGAAAATTGTATTTATGTAGTGTCACACACTCCACACTCAAAAATAATTAACGCCACGTGACTTTTATACATTTTCAAGTGTAAAAATAACTCATAAGACATGTTTATATCAACCGAAAAAGAGAATAAAACATTTGTTAAGACAATTTTAAACCATGTCAAACAAAACTTTTTGGCTCACTTTAATAAGTATAGCTATTGGATTAAGGATTTCACACGTCTTTCTGTCCGTCTGTAGACTTTTTGGTTATTATAAATTTTTATTTTCATAATTGATCTCAATTTTTTCATTTATTTTACACATTTTTCAATTTTTCAATTATTTCATAATTTCACAACAACGTTATAAAAGTTTGTTAATGTTAGTTATATCTATATTTAATTTACAGTAGTTGTTATTTATTGAAAAAGTTTTATTGTATTGTAAAAAGTATTTTTGCAAAAGTACTATCGAGGGTGTTTACTGGATTCTAGATCAGTATTGAGTCAAACTTC
>JAQIXJ010003138.1:0-13587 GCA_034700185.1 Phthiracarus laevigatus
TTGCAAATTAGTAAAATAAACTTCTATTTTATAAAATAGTTCAAAAGCTATGAATTGACCGAATGTTTTGCTTCAATGAAAAGTGAATACGAAAATACAGGTACATTTACGTTAACCACTTAAGAATTATTATTTGGAGCTAAATCTGCGTGGAGAAACGCATCGCGTTGTATCGGAAGGCTAGATAATAAAATATTAAAGTAACACTCATTATATTGTATAAAGACTGATAATAATGATTTACAGAATACAATGGAATAAACTTGAACTTCAAGACTCCCGTCAAGTTTAAACAACTAAAGAAATGTTTGACTGTATTTGCAAACTTATCGAGTTTTGCAACTAATAATGGTTGTTTAAGGTTACGTTCGTTCATAGAAATATTGTTACAATTCATACATAATTATTAAATAATAATTTATTGTTCATTTGCAATGCAGATCAATGATTACTGTTATTCCTCAAAAAAATTTCTTGCACTGAAGATTTTCGATTAAGAAATTTACAACTAATTAGTTTTGCTGATTATCTACAACCAAATGCCTTAAGTAGCATTTCGCATAAAAATAAGCTTTTGGCTAATAAAATTTTCCTGTGAAGGTTTTTGTGATATACAGGTAGTTCTACTATAGGTATATAACTATTGTAAATAAATATTGTAATTAACAATAAATTAAAATAAATAAATAAATAAAACTTACAATGATGATGATGTGTATGAAATATACAGTGAAATGATTATGTGTTGTTAATGATAATTACAATGAAGTGAAATAAATAATTATGAAATATATTTTCGATGAAAATATGAGAATGATTAAATATGTTATGATAATGGTTATGATAAATAAATAAGATATTGTTATTTACAATGAATTATTATGAAATGGTAATGATAATGAAAATGTTATGTACAATGATTTATGATAACGAAATATAGTTAGGTGATGTGCATATGGTTAGCCTCTCAGGCTAACAATATATAAGATCCAACTCTTCCACTGTAAATCAAGTTATTTTGACGATTAGTCAATTTTAATAAAATATATTTTTAAGTAAGTTGCCGTTTGTTTTATTTTAAGTAGTGGTGTCGAGTAGGCACGGGAGGCGAGCGGTGATGTGCCGATTAGGCACACTACTCGAAGGCTCGCGGAGAAAGAAAGTAGGGCGACGGCCCTAAAGGTCTCTCGATTAGAGAGACCGTGCGGCCTCACAGGCACGGACAGACAGACAGCCTGTGAGTTTCCGACCCGTCAGGACAGACCGGTGTCTGAGAGCTAGCCGGAGCACCGGAATATCCCGGGATAAAGGGGTTGCGTATGCAACTATCCCCTGGGATTTGCGATGGTGCTCCTGGCCGGCGCTTGCAATATAATAATTTTTTAGTTTCCTGCTCATTCCACTCACATTTTACAGCCGTTAGATGTTGCTAATTTCGGACCGCTTAAGTTAGCCTGGAACAAAGCTGTAAACCATTGGAACACTGAATACGACAGTGTCATTACAGAGTCATATGTTTCATTAATTTTACAATCTGTTTTGTTAAATACAAGCTCTGAAAATATAATTATTGGCTTTGGCTATACTGGTATTTTTCCTATAAATCGAATAGCGATAAAGGAAACAGATTTATCTGCAATCAAACCTTGGAATGTGAATGGATGCTTGTGGTTTGGTGCCGAATTAATTGTTTCACAATTAGAAGCAATTACACCATTGCCAGAGACTTCAGTTATGGAGCATTGCGTTTTAAAACCAAGAGTTGCCTACATTCACAACAACAAAAACTCCAGGTTTGTGTATGTTTTGAATAATGCTTTGAAAATTATCATTAACACTGTAATATATAGCTCGAGACGATCGAATGATGCGATAGTGTCCATTTAATGCAGTTTTGACTGATTACAATGATGTGTGTGATCCTTTGTTTTAAATAGAAGGACCAGTGGACGGACTGATCACTTTGTCTAACAGAGACCAGTGCACTATTTGTAATTCTCACGCGTATCGTGCGCGCTGGATTCAGTGCAGTTTGCCATCTAGAGGTCAGTATTCCCACAAAATGTGATCCCGACTTAAGAAATAAAACTCATCAGCAAGTAAACTGTTGACTTCAATTGGAAATGTAACATATTTTTGTACAGTTAATATTTTAATTTAATAGCTCTCAAAATTAACATGGTCTTGTGCTCTTTTCCAAATCTATCGGCTCAACAAATAGACTTGACTTTTAAAAACGGCCGTTTTTAGGGCCACCAAGTAGTAAAAATGTTTGGGATAGTATTATGTTATTGATATTTATAATTAAAAAATTATTACAATATTATTTTACTATCTAATAGAAAACTTACTATGTAAAGACTCATCTCGTCGTTTATCAACACTAAATTGCTGTTACTAAAATGCACATATTTCAAGGCAAATAAATAAATAGGTCCCATAAATAGTTATTTAAAGTTAGGGATGGAGTGGCTAGTGCTAGTTATTAGTACGTTTTTTTAATTCTTGTTTAGCTTGATTTTTTTAATGGCGTTGTCATTGTGTGATGTTTTCAACTAGTAATATTTAAATTGCGCTCGCCATGTGAAAATCTATTTCTTGTTAATACTTAATTATATTCAAAATATTAATTTTTATCACTTCCTAGGGCTACGGAGAAGCGAACGACGCGTTAGGGTATATATTTTTAAATAAATATATCTAACAATTTTATTTTATAGGATTTGATGCGATATACGAATAAATGAATGTAAAAAGTTTATTTTTATGTGCTTTAATGTTCACGAAAAAAGATTATTGCAGTTAATTATTTTATATTCCATTAAATTTACTAAAAAATATTTATTTTCAATGTTTAGAACGGTTTCGGTTTTCAATAGATTTTGTTCATTTTATTAACGAATTTTTGACACGTTTTTTATGGCTATAGTAACGATAAGTGAACTTAAATTAATTTAATTGTTGTTGCGCGTGATCCTCGTAAATAGATAACTTGAAACTAAAAAAATTTTAAAGAAGAATTTGTTTAAATCGTTAATAAAAATTCAAACAAAGAATCAAATGATGAAAACTTTATTGATTTTTTATACGAAACAAATATAAGATGAATAATTTTACTAATAATCGATCTTTTTTATCGAAAGTAATTCAATCTGTTTTTAAATAAATTTTTAACTATTTTTAAAATTCAAATTTTTATATACAGTATGTAACGTTAATTATTTTGTTGAATAAACGAAATAATTTAAAAAATTTCAAGCAATTCAAATATTTTGTTTTATGTTGGTATTTCATTTCAGAAAATTTCAATGATTTGATGAAAAGTTAAAAATAATACTATTTTGACACAATTATTATGATAAAACTAAACAACAACAATATTACACATTAAATGTGGAGTTTATTACATAAAACTTTATACTCATTCCAATAATTATTGTGTTAAATCGCGAGACATAAGACGATAGAAACAACAATTGACTTTTGTCACTCATTTTCAATAACGCTTTAATGTGATTAATATAACGATAAGAAATGAGAGCAAAAAGAAAAAAATAAATAAATCAATTTGAGTGGTGTTAAAGAGAAAGTATTAGAAATAGAGAATACATTATAGAGAAGTGTTTTAATCATTGATTACACGATAGAAATATTTGCGTAATAAATGTTTAGCTCCAAAATAATAAACAAAACTAAAAACGTTAACTCCATTTTGGTTTTACCATTCAATCAGTCATACAGTTATATCATATTATTATTATTAGAGTATAAATATATTATTATTATTATTATTTAGCTTTAATGTTTTAATTTATATCATATTTTATTAATAGTGAAATAGTAGTGCCTTTTTATTAAATATTAATTTATTAATAATGAAATGATAGTAATGAGAGAATTGAACACTAATTTCGTTAATAATACGCCAAATATGGCCTCAACTGGAGCTCAACAGCAAGAGTAACACTAATTATACTAATCATTAATTAAAACACTATTATTATAATATGCTATAATAGATAACGATATTAATATAATTAATAATTGATTTCAGTGCTCCAATGGTCGCAACATCGCCACCACTTCCATCCTCTTCGGCATTAGTCAAACGATGTGTTATTATTCAAAAGGATGAAAGGGGTTATGGTTTACGTGTTAGCGGTGATAATCCAGTATTTGTTGAATCTGTTAGACCAGGTTTGTCACAAATTCATTATGTTTTATCACGCAATCATTAATATTGAACACAAAAAATAACAATGTGATTAGATTAGAGATATATTATTATAGGTTTAATATAAATGTATTGTCTATATAATACAACAATACCTATAATTGTTTAGACGGCGCTGCGTGGAGAGCGGGTGTGCGTGCGGGCGATAGGATTATTAAAGTTAATGGCACTCTAGTGACCAAACACGGTCACGGAGATGTGGTCAGAATGATTCAAAATTGTGGCTCATATGTGGGTTTAACGCTTCTTGGATTAAAAACGTCGCCCACAGCGTCATCCACCGCTGCTGTGCCTGCAGCTGCGCCCCCGCCGCAGATAACGGCACCGCTTCCACCATCTGAACGCACTCAACAAGAGTACGTGGCATCGAAAGCGGCAACAATAAAGGAAATGATAAAACATGAGCGCCAATATCTCCAAATAGTGACGGCTAAGAAGCATCAAAGCGAAATGGACGCAACAAACAAACGTATTCGCGCTTTGGAGGCAACGCTCGATAACATGACACTGGAAGTACATCGCGTTCATCACAGACACACTTCAATGAGTGCCGAAAATCTTACCACAGCTACTAATAGTGAAAGTGCTTTGAACGCAAATGCTAGAAAATCGCATTCGTTTGGACAGTACGACACACGTGCGCCTATTATGACAATGGAATCGGACGAAGAGAATGATGACATCACTAATAATAATAATAATAATCGAAATAGTACTACAAGTAGTAATAGTAATAATAATAGTCACGTTAGTCATCTCGTTAGTGATATTCCTTCCACAGTGGATTCAGTTCACGCATATTCGTTACGTATGGCCAAATGGCTTATATCGCAACAGTGTCCGCCGCACGCGTTGCTATTTTATACGATGGCTGGACACGTATATCCATCGCTGGTCGCAGCATCTAATTCTCGGCGAAATCTAGTTCGCTGGGGCTGGCAAATAGCGTGTACATGGCTCGTACCCGATTCACCGCTGGCTTTTGCCGAATTCCCATCCGAAATCCTTTCCCAATTCGATCAAATGATTGCTTCTCCAAATTCTTCGTTAGAAACTCTATTTTCACCATTTCTAGAACACGCTCGTGATATTCTTAATCAACAGTTAGAAGCTTGGCGTTCGGCTGCTATTATAGGTTTGGCGCCCACACAGTTATTATCACCAAAAGAAGAATTGCATTCAACCATAGAACTATTAATATCAACGGAATCGTCGACTAATATAGAAATATCGATCGATAATATGATATCACACGCACACGTTAACAATGTATCGACAATAGCGGTGGTGACGTCATTATTGACAATCGGACAGTACGTGTTTGGCTGTCCGTCTAAGCACCTGTTACTGTCACAACAACAAGACACTTCATCACCTCCACCACCAAACCCTGTTCTAAAGCTATCCGATCATTCCTCTTCTGGTTCGTCGTCTTCATTAGCATCGAAGAAGCAGCACAAAAGGCATTCTTCGCTTCCCTCGCGAGCGGTTAGTCCCGGACATATAGAAGGTGGCCATCATTTCGTTCCGACGCATGATTTAACGCGAGTATTGTATTGCACTTGTGGTTGTTTATTACCAATTTGGGGCACTTATGGTCATATGTGTGCTCATTGCCAGATGTCTGTACATGTATGGTGCATGAAAAGTGCAGCCATCAATAATCCATGTCCAGGACCGCCAGATAATAACCAATCACCGTTAGAGACGACACCGGCTGCGCGTGTCAGTAAGAATCGTCGATGGACTAAGTCATCGCGACGACCTATACTTGAAATATTGAAAAAGACTGGACTCGCGCACACTCACGAACATCACACACCGATACTATCATCCACTTCCTCGTCTGATGATGAAGACGTTAATGTTACGTACGTTTCATAGCTCTTTCAGATTAAAACGAATTTCGTGGCTAATTGTTTTTATGTTATTTGTTAATTAGAGCTTTAGTGAACAACAGCACAGAACAAAGTATTGGGAGAACAACACCAACACCTCCTAATACAATACAGCGATCGGAATCATTTAAACAGCGGGTGTGTATTATAGTGTATTATAGTATTAATGGTAATCGTCATGTATATGTAGTATTGTTATTTGTCATTAGCGTAGCATTCATTGCATGTTCGGTCGTTGCCATCAATAATAGCACTTTAGCTCTCATTTCCCTTTAGTCGCAGCACGCGATACAATCCAATATATCACTGTTTTATTACTATTTTCTATTGCTTAGCGATCGAAATTACCCTCTTATCGTAAACGAAGTGATCCAGCATTGACCACAACTGCATCCACTCTGGCAAATATTACTTCAGACCCCATTACCGCTACTTCTGATAAAACGTCTGGTTCGCCAGTTCGTCCCACAACACCAGAAAATTGGTTTTCATCATCTGATGATGAAGACGATCAGAGTTATGCTCAGCAAAACAACAATAATAACAACAGTGGTTCGCCAAACACTGGAGCCTCTATTAAAATAGATGAAGACACTCCTCCGCCATTACCACCAAATCATCCGTCGGAGAAAAGGATTCAGGATCGTAATTCTATCATCAAAGAAATAGTTGAAACGGAAGGACGACATGTGGAAGTGTTGTCGTTTATAATTGATGTATTTTATCGACCATTACGTCACGAACAATTAATACCAAAAGATCAATTGCAACTAATTTTCAGCAATACTAAAGAATTATTGAAACTACACAGAAGAATATATAAAATGTTTACGTCGTACACATCGCAAGGCAAATCCTTCGAGCAGACATTAAGTGACATATTTTGTGGTGATTTAGGATTACAATTAGAATATGAAGCGAGTGTTTTCTGCGCAAATCAAAAGACTGGTGGTATTGACACGTGGAGAGCAAGAAGAAAAGATTCGAAAATTAAAAATATTTTAGAACCGGCAAAAGAAATTGATAATCCATTATCGAAACTTTCATTGGAAGATCATTTTGGAAGTGTTTTTCAAAGACCACTTCGGTATCAGCTACTCATTCAACGATTATTTAACGCAACGACTGTCGATACTGAAGAGTATAAATTATTAAAAGAAGCATTTTCTCGAAGCAAACAAATCGGTGGTATAGTGAACGAAGCGACGCGAAGAGCAGAATTAAGGCAGCGTTTACTTGAAATACAGAAAAAGATAGATCGCGCTCAGGCAACAACGCTAGACCTTGAAGGCCACACTTTAGTACACGAGGGATCGCTGACATTGCGCATCGCTGGCACCGCTAAACAGAAAAATGTAGACGTTTGGTTTCTTCTCACTGATAAGCTATTAGTTATTTTGGGACGCGATGGCGATCGCTTAGTTTTGAAACCAGTCACTTCTGCGAATAAAGTCCAACATCCGCCAACTCTTTCATTGCACGATTTGCAAACGCGTGACGTCGCTACAGATTCCACCGCTTTCTTCCTATTTAACCAAAATTTTTTTAACGAGTTTGCGGCCGCGACTCCGAACGATCGCAAAGCATGGCAAGAAGCGATCGCTAACGTATGCAAAGCTTGGAAAGAATCGAACGCTAACGCAGCCATGAATAATGAGGACAAATCGCCACAACAACACATCATTAAATTACGCGATTTAACCACACAATCCAGCGAAGATGATGTTAAAAGAAAAGATGATGAACCAGAAGAAGAATATGAAGAAGTAAAGGGTGAAAAACAAGAGACGAGTGATATTAATCTAATTAATATTTCGAATGACGAAAATGAGACGAAAGTAGCATTAAATGAATCGAGTAATTCCGATGGAAATACGGAATCACCAAAGCAACAAACCTCTCGAGTTGAGGGTGTCATTCGTTACGTTAGAGACGAAGAGTGTTACGTTCCTGATTTGATATCGCCGTCAAGTGTCACCGTTTCGAGTGAATCGATTAATTGTGAAATAGCGATGTCTGTACATTCGCCTGAGCAACAAATCGCAGAAATAGACGATCGTGTATCGCTATTGTTAGAAGAAAAGCGAGCCATTATTGCCAGAATGCAAGGTATTATTATTTAAATAATTGATTAAGTTTATGATTTCGGGTTTCGTATTTATGTACCCTTTTATAATTCTTTAGAATTTCTATTTATAATACAGTGCTTTGAAAATCGTTAATTAACGATTCACTTTTATAAAACAATTACTTAATGCGAACTATTTGTAACTTAATTTTAATCATTGTTGATATTAAATTGACTTCAATATTTTAAACGAAACTAACGATTTCAAGAAAATTAGCTTAAAATGTACAAAAAATGATATAAATTAATGATAACTTATGTTCAATAATATATCATTTACTAAATATATATTTTGCTAAACTCGTTTGGTGGAAGTTCTGGATTAATTTATTACAGAATAAGTGAATAAAAACAATCACTTTCATAAGTTGGTAATAAACAGTTCATTTTTTAAAAAAATCTTTATATCGGAAAATATTTAATAGTTTAGATAGCAATAAATCATTTTAAAATTAATTCCTAACATTTCTAACGATTTTCAAAGCGCTAGTACTAGAGAAGGAAAAGGAAAGAGAAGGAAACATTGTTTTCAGTTGTCTCATGTAACGGTATATTAATAAAAAAAATTTCCTTTTGACAATTTGTATTCGAATTATATTTCTGTTCATATAATTAGCGTCAAAACTAAACTAAAGTTATAGATTTTATTTTAAATTTTTACAAGCGATTCAAGTCATAGATTAATTTTTAAAAAATTTTTGTACCGTTATACCGTCAGTGCAACATAAAACTTTACCCTTTAAGATTGTAAAAACTTGTTTTATGTATAAGAGATAAACGTATTATATGTAAAACTAATGCTATGCAAGTTTTCAAGAAAGCACATGTTTTTGTTTACATGTATGAAAATTTATACTTTTGGTTTATAAGTGTTGTAAAATTTATTTTGTTATTGGTTAACATATTTTTAATACTTTATTTTAAACAACAATTAATACATAATTAAGTGACAATGGTTTACAGTATTGACGAACGTACGTTTATTTTAGAAAAATATTTAAAGACTAAATCGTATAAAAAAACAATTCGACTATTTTTAATTAAATTTAATCGCCAATTAAACAAAACCACCATTTCGAATATCTATAACAAATTTCATGGTACTGGAAGCGTAGAAAATTTAAAAAGAAGAAAAAAAAGAATTGTATTGACAGAATCAAGACTACAACAACTAAATGAAAGTTTTAAAAGATCGCCGAACAAACCATTGTCCGCCCGATCTATTGAAAACAATATTTCAAAATCTTCATGTCGAAATGCAGCAAAGATTCTTAAATTAAAACCATACACAATTCAAACTCATCAAGAATTGAAACCAATAGATTTTGATAAGCGCGTTATCTATTGTAGATGGTTTCAAAACTTTATCAAAAATGATATTAATGTTTTAGACAATATAATTTATAGGTATTATTATTATTATTATTATTATTATTACTATTATTATTGTTATTGTTATTATTATTATTACTATTATTACTTAGTGATGAAGCCTGGTTTGAGTTGACGGGTTCAGTTATAACTAAAAAATCGAAAATATGGGCCTCACAAAAACCAAACATATTTATGGAAACAAGTCTGCATCCATTAAAAATTGGGGTCTGGTGTGGCATCTCTAGATCTAAAATTTATGGTCCAATATTTTTTGAAAAAACTATAACATCAACTGAATATATTAGAATCATTCAAGAATTTATAGGACTTCTAGACGAAAATATTATCAATGAAGGCTATTTTCAACAGGATGGGGCACCGGCTCACACATCGAAAGCGACAGCTCTTCATTTATCAACTTATTTTTCAAATAGAATTATTTCAAAGAGTTGTAAATTTCTAGAAACTGTTATAGAATGGCCCGCAAGGTCACCAGATATAACAACACTAGACTTTTTTTTGTGGGGCTATTTAAAAAGTAAGGTTTACTATCCAATTCCCCGAAATATTTCCGATTTAAAATTAAATATTAGGACCACAATTAGTAATATTAGCAGTCAAACCTTAGTAAATGTATCAAATAATATGGTTAAAAGGATTAATCTTTGTTTAGAAAATAACGGTAAACATTTTGAACATTTACTATAATTCATTTGTAAATAAAAAACTTAACAAACACTATTGTAAATAATGCACTCTCTAATTCTTATAACAAAACCTGATAACTGCAATAGAAGCGGTAAAGTTTAGTGTTGCACTGACGGTACAATGAAAATGTAAATGAAATAATGATATGAAATGAAATGATAGCAATGAAAAAGGGTTATTACTGATCGAACTGTAGAGATGAAAAGTTAAATAAAAATATGAAATTAAATTCGATTGTGTGTCTATAATATCTCGTCGACAAAATCTATGATTATAATATTGATTTAAAAGCCAAAATATTGAACACTAAGTATATATTTACTTAAGACAACTAAAATAATGATTTATAAAGAGTTAATTTTACTAATTTTTATTTATTTTTTGTTGATATGTTAAGGAAATTATTTTATTTTTTATACAAAAGTATAGATATAATATAGATTATTAAGCAAAAATAATGAATATAATATTGAAAAAAGCTGTTTAAATATTTTAAAGTTTTAACTCAGCTCTGATAAACATTTGCTTTTTTGGATATATGAGAATAAAAATTTTCAATAGTACTAATAAAACTCAGAAAATTTTTTCGAAATTTTTTTGAAAAAGGCTAAATAATGGAGGAATCTCAAAAAGTATTCGATTTTGAATTAAAATTTCCCAAAAACATTAATTTAATTAAAAAATATTTTATATTTTTTTATGTCCAAAATATTTATTTATATTGGTTTATAAAGTCTGCAAAGCAACTTGTATCTAATAGTAATACCCCTAAAATATTTCTCAGAGCACTAGCAATAACCGATAAAAAAATTATTATATTTAATTTTCCGTGCTTTAGTAATTAGACGTTATTTATTTCAAACAAATTATCAATTTTGATAAAATTGTTTTTATGTTATAAGATATAATTTTAACGAACTAGACAAGTCCCCTAAATATTGGTGCAATTAATCGAATGTTATCCATCCCTCTTACAGCCCACATTTCCACATTCACATCGTATACATCTGCGTAGCTCTTCACTTGCGTTATTATGTAAACAATATGAATTCATTAGTAAACAGCGTTACATAAAATGCATACGATGCACATCACATCGTCACTTTACTGAAACTTATATATTAAATATGTCTACTATTAATAAATATAATACTTTTAATAATTTTGATCAACATTTGGTTAATAATATTAAATTATTTTATTTAACTAAACGTAATTTGTTATTTGTTACATTAAATAATACTGTATATCATTATATTATAAGAGATAATCGTTTGATTGAATTTGAATCATTTTACGAAAATCGCGTGATTATTAAATTTGATTGCAGTTTTGATGGTTACATCAATCACTTTATAGCATTAACTGATAATGGGTGTGTTTATAGTTGGGGTAATAATAGATGTGGACAATTGGGTAATGGAAGTAAAAATAATTGTAGTGAACCAAAACTAATTAATTATTTAAATGATTATTTCATAACTTCAATTTGTTGTGGCGGTAATCACACATTAGTGTTAACACGTAATAATGAAGTGTTTGCGTTCGGACATAATTATTTTGGAGAGTGTGCTAACGAAATACGGACAAATCATCAATTAATACCTTACAAAATCTCAATACCGAGCAATAATAATGTGATGGCTATTTCATGTGGTGATCGGCATTCAATGGCACTCACAGATAATTGTGAAGTATTTGGTTGGGGTTTGAATAATTATGGGCAGTCTGGGAATGTTTTGTGGTTGTGGACATGGAATTCTGTGCCAACACTACTTAATGTTCCTAAAATCAAACAAATAACATGTGGCCATTCGTTTACATTAATGCTATCATCTGACGGAGATATTTATTTTTGTGGTGTAATTTTAGAGTGTTTATCGCGTAATAATCCAACAAAAATAAACTCAAAAATAAAATTCATTAGAGTCGCAGCAACAATACAATGCGAGTTTTTTGTTGCGCAATCAGACAATAATTATTGTTATATTTTTGGCAAATATCAGTCCGACGATACTGGTAAACAAATAATACTAAAGGATTTACTAAAAACTCCGTTCACATCGATTTACGAAACATTTGCTTTCTATGAACAAATTACATTTAAACCAATTTACATGATCGCAAATTAATAATCGGTAAATTATTAATTATATAATCATAGTTAGTTTTTTTGGTGAATGAATAGGTTTTGATGTTACCGTAAATGTTTTTCTAATTTAATTCTTTAAATATGAATTAAAACTTAATAATACAAATTAATACATATTAATTAATAATATTTGAAAATTTTTAGAAAATAATTGCGAAATAGTTTATTAATCTTTATAAATAAACATATAATATATTTTTATAAGAATCAGTTATAGCAAATAATTATTAAATATTGGATATTTTGTTAATTCAAAATCTTTTCGTAACAACATTTGTTTACTTTTAAAAATCGTTTAACAACAAAATATTCAAATACTGTATATTTTATTAACAAAATTTATGCATTAAATACGAAAAAATTTGTATCGTAGCAGATATTTTCAAAATTTTTGCCCAAAAAAATGAAAAAAATTGTCATTCAAAACTAATTAGTATAAGAGACACCTAAAAATCACTTTCCATTGAAAACTTATCAGATTTATTGACACTATTAGGAATTTTAAAGCAAATTTTTCGGAATATAAAAAAATAATAATGGGTGTGTCTAAACTCTTTAAATGAAAGTTATAGATTAAATGATTTGCATTAAAAAATAAATAAAATTCTATGGAAATGTAAACTACAACATTGATTAGTTTGCTATTATAGTTTTTTTAAAATAAATTCTTTAATAACAGAAAGGTTTTCAATGTAAATATTTTAGCGTTTCGATATTTATAAACCATTTTATTATAATTTTTAAATTAAATTAAAATATGACAATTCTAACGATATTCAAAGACTTAATGAATTTAAGTTCATGTTATTTTAATGAAATATAAATATAAACTGCAGACTTTTTTGTAATTAATAATTAATAATTATTAGAAAATTAATCATTTACAGCAATAAATTCATAATAATATATTATCGAATTGAAACTTATGAAAATTTATGAAAAATCCCATTTGACAGAACTTATAGGTTTAGTTACACCACTTTCATGAGATTCTTTTATAATAATTATCGGATTTGCATTTGGAAGTAGAGTTAATAAACTTTTCAATTTACGAACTGATTGTGTGATAAAAGAATGATCAAGAAGTTCGGAA
>JAQIXJ010003139.1:0-13586 GCA_034700185.1 Phthiracarus laevigatus
AATAAGAAACATAAAGATAGTTCAAAACCTATCGGATTTCGGATTCGATTAACTTTTTATATTCTAAAGTTGAAAATAAACAAAAATGAAAATACGTAATGCGCTCGTTTAAGTGAACACAAAAAATCTGCATTACTTTTAAGCAAAAACAAGATTGAATACTAGTAATGCGCTATGTTTGATTTTAATTCTTTATTAAATATTTGTGTGCATTAGTTGTTTTAATTTATAGAATTTGAATTTATTACATTATTATGTCTAATAAAATAAATAAAAATTTATATAAAAATGAAAAAAGTTGAAAAAACTGAAAAATTGCATAAACTCGATTTTTAAATTGAGTTAAAAATTGGAATTTTCGTAATGACATAGATGGTATTGTAATAGATAAGATGAAATTATAACAAACATCTTATCTATTACATAACTCTCTTAACTAACCAATTATTAATCATTAACTTATTTACTAAAAATTATTCATATAACTTACCTTACAATATTGACGCGAGTAGTTATTATTTTACGAATAAATTAACTGAATTAAGGTCCACAAAATTTTTATAATTCACAAAATTAATAGTAATGTGACAATTGTTACTCTGGAACTTCCCCTTCCAGATAAGATATATATATGTTATACGCAAACCCGGATTTCACGCAAACAACAGCCAAATCATAAGTCAAAATTGTATAAGTAAAAGTTTAAAAGGTTTTCTTTGGTGATAATGCAATTGTATTCAACGACTTATAGTTTTTATGTGCACGTCTTTTTGATATATTAATAATGTGTTATTATCATTTATATGTATTTTCTTAATTATTAAGCATTCTGTTTTAAGTCGCCGAAAGAGTCGTTTGCAAGCGATAAAAGCTTTTCATGTATTTTTACAAAGTTCTAACAGTGAAATACAGATTTATGTTAGCAATCTTTTTTAATTTAGCAGTTGTGTAGCAATGGTAAAGCGTTGGGTTTGTTTTCCTGTGAGTCCTTCTGTCCCTCTTCCCGATTAAATTTCTGTCTATTTGCCTGTTTGTCTTTTCTATCTCTGTGCCTGTAAGTAATTAAGTAAATAAACTATAAGGCACACATTAATGTGGTTTTTACAGAAATCTTTTAATGAATCAAATATTTTTAATTTTATTATTACCAAAATCGTTTTGCTGGCGATAATGTTACTTAGATTAATTAACCTCTCTTTCAAAAGATAAATAATCAATTTTAAAATTATATCCTTACCGTTTTAAAATTTTTAGGAACCTTAAAATTAATTAGTTTTAACTGATAAAGAAACTAAAATTGATCTCAATTATGAATCAATAGTGATCATTTAATTTATTACCTACAAATTTATCAATAAATTAATAAATTTATTTACTCGACATTATATTGATATGTGCCATATCACCGGTCACGCGAATACACTCACAAAAGTTGAATGACAAATGTTTTTGAACTAAATTTTAATAATATTGTTTTTAGGTCTACAAAATTATGTTGGAATGTGAAACAAATTTTCTGCATTCCCACATTCTCCCAATTTAAATTTTGATGTTCACTTGTTTCTTTAGAAAGCCATTGCCATTATTAACTAACCATACATCTGGAAAATCTTCAAATGATAACAAATTTTTACTTTTCTTTAGTTGATAGTTAAAGATAACTGTATCCGATTCAACAAGAAATGGTTGACTATTAACTGATACTATTTGGTAAAAGTTTTGTTTCATTGGTTTTCAAACGGAATTCTTAGATGAAGGCGTAACACTTCATTTCGTTTATTGAGACTGTAAGATGCTAACGGCAGCAAATAGTAGAGATAAACGAGTTCTTTAGGTATCGCTAACTCGTAAAGAATTGAGAATTTGAATTGAATGTTGTCCAGTAATTCGATTATTTGACTTTGTTTGATAACCTTGGTGATAAGAATCCTTTTTGTAATTCGGACATAATAAGTTTCCATTCTTGTAATAGGTCCATAATCAATATCAACTTGTTTTGATCAGAATCTAATTTTAAAGAGTAAACTTGTTGTATGGCTGAGAGACTTGTCTGGAACCTAATGTTGTCGTCTAGATATTCGACGATATCTCTAAAGAATCTTTCTTTTTCTTGGATAAGTTTGACTAACGTATTGACCGTTGCACCCAATTTAGTAGTAAATTGTTGAAACTATCGATCTACTGATTTTGATAAACTATTCATCGTCTCTTTTAGCTTAGTAATTTTTTTGTGTGAGTTCGCAAGTTCAAGTTCGAGAGCATCTTTTTTCTGCTCTAGTTGTTTCTTTCCGTGCTTTCCAGTAACCCAACCAGATTTTCTTCCTGCTTTAATGCTGCCAATCAGTGCTATAGCGAGTATTGTTACAACTTCTCTTTTGACCTTCGAAAGCTTTCCAACGTAAAAATTTTCATTTGCGCCATTAGTAATAACGTCTGTCATATTTTTGATTGAGTTGAAATGTGCTTCAAACTGTTATCAAGGTTCTGAGAATACTTCATCAAAATCATGGCTTTTGTTTTTGTTGCGCTAATCTCTGGTGTTATTATTTGCTTGTTTTGTATTTATTGAAAAACATACGTGCATTTGAAAAGACTGAACTCGGTTGTTGGTTGAAGTAAGTCTTTGAATGGTAGTTTGATGAGGAAGAAAATATCCCAGTAGTCTTCAAAGGTTATAGCTTGTCCCAGAAATTCAAAACTCAAGCCGTGTGTTCCAGCGTTTAATAAAAACGTTGGATCGTTGAAGTGATTAATTATTTCTGGTTCAGCTGATGATCCTTTTGTGCTTGATTCTGTGATAGTTTCTGATTCGTCTTCGCTCATGGTAGAGGTTGTGGCTGTTGTCGTTGATGTAGGCGGTCGTGACAACCATTCTCTTTCTTCGAATAGGTCTCCAATCGATTCTAATCTTTGCAAAATTTCATCTTTCCCGAGTTTATTAACTAACATCTAACTGTTATAACTTGGGAATGTCCAACTTTTTCAAGTTCTTAACTCGTTAACACTGAGTAATTGTGAGATAATTAACGGAATAAAAAGTAATTTGTTTAACATTTTGAAAAGAGCTATTCGTTCTTTTAGTTGAACCTCATAGTTTAACAACTTTAATTTGTTTGAGTGAGGACTGATCATTTTATACAGTATTTGGTGAGAAATAACAGATTCAAATAATAGTTGATAAAAATATTAAATTTTATTTCATATTTCTTTGTTTATAACAGATTGATTAATACATTAATATTTTATTATCTTTATCGTTTTTAACTTTATCACCTATCATTGGAAACTGCCGCTTTGTTTCTTAATCTTGCCTTTGATGTAATCCAGATATATTATCAAAGTGTATCTGCTATTTAGGACTCTGTCGTGTCCCTTATTAACGCTCTTGTTGTCAAACTCTTGAATTCTTTTATTGTAGATGGCGTAAGTCATGTTGCGTAATTTGATAGAACGTCCATTTTGATCCTTAATTAGCGACGAGATATCGATCTTATACTCATCTGTAATATCGATACCAAGACAGCGGAGATCTTCAACAAGGCCCATGCCTACTACTGGTCAATTTTTCAAAATTTCTGCAACTCTCTTTTGTACTAACTCCCGATCTAAACAGCCTTCGCTTATGTCTACTGCGTGTAGACCAGACCATCGAGTAGCATAGTTAGAAACGTTTCGGGTTTACACTTAATTTTGGCCGAGAACACTAGCCATTCAGCATTTCTTTTGTTTTTGCAAGGTTGTCCACAGATAGCTATCCAGGCTGATAGCGCTTTCTTATCCTTGCTAAGTACACTATCTATGTCTATGGCCATCGGTGTATTAACGTAGAAGTCGGCAATGAAATTGTCGATACAAATTCTTTTGCTTGGGGCTTGAAACAATCGCGTTAGTAGTTTTTTATTCCTTAGTTTTCGATCGCTTTCTGCTTTTCTCTCTTTCTGTTTATTGTCGGGATTAAACCAGCAAACCCTAGCGTTATTACCTTTCCTGTTACAGACTGCATATCGTCGGCAACTGTGCGGATGGTGGTTAGCTCGATGCTTGTTATGAAGGCATACTTGGCATATTATTGGTGCTCCATATCGATATAATTTGTATTAACAGATCTTATCGCTATGACCTCTCATGTTACAACGCTTACAGCGCCTTAGCAGTTTCGTCTGCTTAGTAGTGTCTTTCGGATTTTAGTAGTTTCTCTAATTCGTTTACGCACTTTAGGTTTTGAATATGAATGGTCGCGTTTTTGAATATATATTTCTGAGTCGTCGGTTTCCACATAAATTATCGAGTGATCAGATTCGGCTTTAGACGTTGATGCGTGTGGTTCATAAATGGGCCAGTCAATGAGGTCAGATTTAGGCTAATGCGCTACAGTTTTTCGTCATTCACGTAGCATTCCTTCCACGGTATCATTGATACGTGGAAAGATGTTTTCGAATGATAGGTTTATGTCATCATTCGCGTCTTCATCGATCATGTGTTCTCGTGTAGAGCTATCGTCACTTATGTCAATTAGTTGTTGTTTGTTTGCCATGATTGTTTCTGTGAAACGAGAAACAAATTTAATTTTATTCAATAAAAATAGACGATCAAAAAAAAATCTAAAAATATGTTTTATTTTTAATCGTTAAGTTGTATTCGTATGTTTTTATCAGACGACTAGCAGCAAGTTTTTCCGCTTTTTTGGAGCTATCTGCTCATCCTTGACCGGTTATGTTGAGTTCTGGGATGTTAAGGCGAACGTAGAATTCAACTTTACCGGTAGTTCGGTTGGTCTGTTTATCCTTTTTAAAGGAAAACCTAATGGTGATGAGACCGTAAGCTTTAGCGAGCCTGAACACCGCTCTACGCGAGTCTCCTTTAGTAGCCAGTAGCGCACGTAACTCTTCGGGATCGATTATAGCCATCTGCCAGACTCCATTAACTAGAATCCGTTTTTCGAAATAAGGTATCATTTTCGTTGGAGCTTGGGTTGAGTCTGTGCTTGTGGATGGCTGCTCAAAGTCCAGGAGAGCCAAACCCAGAGTAACGGTGTTTGCCAACATTCGCTCACTGACCGGTAGGTGCTGATCGATTGATTTGTCGGCCATCCTAAATCCAAAATTATAATTTAAGCGGTGTTGAAGCGTAGACTACTTACGAGTGCCCTTTTTCCTTATCGCATACACTCGGTTTCGAATTTAGTAGAAAAAGCTGGGTCGTAGCTTCTCGTCCCACCCTAGCTGCCACCAAATGCAAGCGCCAACCAGGAACACCATCGCAAATCCCAGGGGTTAGTTGCTTACGCAACCCTTTTATCCCGGGATATTCCGGTGCTCCGGCTTGCTCTCCGACACCGGTCTGACCTGACGGGTTGGAGACTCACAGGCTGTCTGTCTGTTCGTGCCTGTGAAGCTGCACGGTCTCTCTATCGAGAGACCTAAAGGGCCTTCGCCCTACTTTCTTGCTCCGCGAGCCTTCGGATAGCGTGTCTAATCGACACGCCACCGCTCGCTCGGCACCTAATCGGCACCTCTTCTACTTAATAAATATCAACGGCACACTTACTTAATTTTTCTATATTTAAAAATTAAGACTAATCGTTTTAAAGAATAACTCAATAACTCAATACATGGAAGAGTTAGATCTCTTATATAAGGTTAGCCTGGAAGGCTAACAATATGTACATCACCCCGATATTTCATTATCATAATACTTTCATATCATTCATAATTCATTATTATTCCATACATTTTCATTATCATTATTATTTATCATTTATCATAACATATGCATATATTCACAAAAACATATTACATAACTTTTCATTGTAATTATCATTTCATTGTAACTATATAATAACATGACACTTCATCAAATTTTGTGAGCGGACACTGGTAAGTGTTATATACTTAATTTTTATATTTACAATTTTAACTATTTTTTTAATTTGTAATGTATGTATTTAGTATATGTATTCTACTATAGCAATTGGATTTATTTTTTATGAAAACTGTGTTAAATATTTACTATAAACAAAAATGTACCAATAGCGGAAATAGAATTCTGGAGCTAAAATTTCTTTTTATTGTTATCGAAAAATAAGAGTATTACAAACCCCCAAAATGGATATATTAAAACTTTTAAATTACTTGTAACTTAAAGTTTTATTCATTTAATGCTAAGTTTTTTATGTTATTTTAAAATATTATTTTACTTATAGCTCAAAAAAATATACTAAAATAACAGAAATTCTTTAAACTGTGTTCAATAATAAAAGAAATGTGGAACATTTATAACAATGTTTCCCAAAAATTAACAAATATCGTTCCAATTTTATACTTTATTTTGTTAACTATCTAGAATTTACTCGTGGCAAAATAGCGAATACGTTAACATTTTTAAAACTTTTTACAATTGAGGGACTATTTTCCAAAATCTGGAGAAAAGAAATAAATAGGAATATAAAATAATTTTGAACTAAATGGGTTTATTTAAAAGTAGTTAATATAGTAATCTTTCGGTTTTGTGATCAAAGGAGAAAACCGGGATTCACAAGGAAATCTTTATCCCTAATTATAGTTAATGTTCGTTTAAGTTTAAAAACATTTATAGATAGCCTGTTCTTTGTCTTTAATAAAGCTCGAAAAAAAACAAATAAATAGTTTTAATGCAATAAGTTAACCTTAATTAAATAAACAGCGTAATTTACCATATGGTGGTCTCAAATTTAGGAAAACATAACTTAATAACGCAACTAAATTTGATAATATTGTTCATTTGGATTAAAAATGTTAAGTGTGAGAAAAATATATCTTCTTTTGTGATTGTTCTTGACTTTATTAAAGCAAAAAAATATTTCATATTGATTTTTAAATATCTTTACATCATACGAGTTTAAATTAGTTTTAATTCCCGCCAAGCGGGATTGTAACAAAAGTTGTATTTTAATTTCACCTAATTGAAAGAAAAAGTTGAAATTATTTTGACTAAAATTTGCTAATTGTAAGAAATAAATAAAATTCCAAAAGAAGTGCACAATAATGATGTTTAAAACTTTAGAAAATTATTTAAAATAACATACACTTAAATACGAGTCGGTTGAATCTATTTGTTAATATTCAGATAGTTTTTCAAACTAAAGATAAACTAATAAAAACGACCTAAAGTAATAATTGAATATATTTAGCTAAGACCGACACATTCATAGAGTACTCGATATTTAAAATTTTATCTAAGATAATAAGTAATTTAAAAAATTAATATTTAATCGAAAGTTTTCCAAAATGTAAGACTAAACTTATATAAAATACGTGCTTTATTCAGTGGTCGAGCTAGTGCGAACACAACGTAACACAAACAGACAAACAGATGGACATGAAAACATGTGAATTTTCTGACCGAATTTCAAGCAAAGTTACAAATATAAACAGCATACTTGTTAAAATTTCCATATAACATCAATTGGGTTTATATTAAAGTTGTGGAATCGAAAACCACCTGGCCGTATAAATTATTATTTGGGTTATTTTTAATAAAGTTTACTAATCCTACAACATAAATTTATAACTTTAAATTAAAGACTGAAAAAATTGTTAAGTCCTTATAATATCATAATAACACAATTCTTAATTGATTAGAACGTTTGTCGATCGAATAAATCTGCTATCATTTGTTAATAACCTCAAAGATCACTATTGTAACCACTGAGAAGTATGGTAATTAACTTGTTTAAACTTTTTTTTAAATTTTTTCTACTTCTTAATATTAGTAGGATATGTTTTTTATTTAAAAATTTGAAAAAATTGAGGCATATATGAAACAATTTTGGGAAAATCAGGTTACAAATGGCGTAACACGTGTAAAAACGGGCTAAATCTATGGGAAATTTAGTTTTATAAATACATCAAGAAAGGCTAAATTTAGGGGGAAAATGGAAGACTTAAAAACAATATAGGGTCAATATAAGTAAATTTAAGTTTTGACCGTTTTTATAAAATTAACTAAATCATGAATACTCGGGTTTATTTGAGTATAATAGAGCCCAATGCCTCATTATACCATTCTCTTTGAATGTCTGTATATTTTTAAAATATTAATAAATCTTGTTCGGCATTATTAAAAATATATTAACATAATTGTTCATTCTATACTAACTTGAGCGATGTAATTTTTAGGTAAATAATTAATAGACAAAAAATTTATTTACCTCTCTCTGAAAATATATTTTAATATTTTAAATAATGATTTCCAAGCTATTATAATAATGTTTTGCTTAAATTATATTTGATATACAATAAATAAAACAATGATTATAATCGATTATTTGATTTCGCCCAAATGAATCATTAAAATCTTTAAGATATGTTTTAAAAACTTATGTTTCATGAAATATTACAGTCGCTGATTTTTTACATTAATTTATTACATAATAGTTACCAGATTTTACGTACAATAGTCTGAGGTCTACACAAGAAGTGAAAACATAGAAATTATTATATGCTAATCGGTTATGTGTTTCATCCTTTTTCACATTAAAGAGTGTAATTAATCTCAAAAAGTAACGAAATAATTGATGTTTAAATAAAACGTATAAGTTTTATAATTAATTATTATCGCTTTATTTATAATTTTATTTATGCAATATTTTATAAGGTTTGCGAATTAATAAAACTTAAATAATTATTAATTTAATTAATATAGTCAAAATAATTACTCTGTATGAATATATTCCAGACAACATAAATATTAGTAATATAAATTAAAGACAAAAAATTATTATATACTGTATAATATCATAATTAACACAATATTTATGTGCTTAGAGTTACTTTTGGTGATCAAACAAATCCAATCTCTTTGGATAGTTTGAACCTCAACGTCCACCAATGTTTCTAATGTGAAGCCAGTTCATGTATTTATTTAAGCTTTTATTCGTTTTTATAAATCTTTGTTTTACTACGATAGGTTTTTTAAAAGTAAAATTGGACAAAAATGACTAAAATTGAGGCAAATATGAAAAATTTGGGGGGAATCGAGTAAAAATTGGTTTCATAATGCTTATTTCATTTCATAAATTAATTAAAAATTAATAAATTTGAGGCAAAATTGGTAACACCTGAAGCAAAATCGGGTAAAAAATAAGTCAATTTTGAAAAAGAACGTTTTACCAAATAATCTTAATTACGTTTATAAGTGTCTAATTGAGGCTCTGAGAGCCCAAATTAATGTTCACTCTTAGGTTCAGCTTATAATTTTACAACTAATATAAGGTATTTTAACTTTGGATTGTTATATCTTAATTGAAATAAAAAACATTGAATTATAAACTTATTCCGAATACTACTTAAGTAATTAAAATTCTAAAGTTGGTATCGAAAAGTCTTTCCCGGATATATTAGTTCGGCAGGTACTTAATAATTTAGTTGCACTTCTAATAACTACAATGAACAATTTATCGCAATCTTTATGTTGGAATAAAATATTTATAGAGTCACGTTTACATTAACAGGTGAACCATACATGAGTTAAATTGATAATTATAAGACAAAGCCTATCTTCCACTGATAACGATACAAAAATATAAGTGTTGAAATATTTATTGCTGGAAAGAAGTCTAAGATTTATTGATATAATAGTTATTCTTAATGTAAGTCGTCATTGATTCTATTAATAATACTTATAAATACATAATTTGGTAATTGACATGTTTTTTAATTAAATAAGTAATTACAAGAAATCAACAAATTCTTTTAACAGACCGACTGATAGACTTGGTTAACTCCATTAGCTCGACTTTGTCTTTTCAGACTGAGCAAAAGTCTATATAATTTTTGCTTCATTAAACACACAGCTCGCAAAGCTAAAGATTGTTTGGTAGTGCGAACACATCGCGAAACTCGTAGATTTTCGCAAAACCGTATGAAGGATACATGTATCATGTATCAAATACTTGTTTAATAAAGTCTTCCAAAATTATTTAAAGCTTATAATTTCGCACATTTTAACAGATTGTTGTATAATAAGCTAATAGACGACAATAATAATAAAAATTTATGCATTTGTTTTTCAATAATTTATGAGTTATAAAATTAATTATTCTGACTGCTTTTATTAACTAATAAATAATAGTTTTATTAATTTTTGCGAATTAATCTTTTTACAATATAAATAAGCGATAAGAGGTGACATTATTTTTTTGTAAAAAGTGAAAAAAAAACAAAAACGTTATTAAATAACAGTCCTGTCCAAAGTTAGATTAATCCGAATCAAAATCACCGATTTCTTAGTGATGTTTTTTGATCCAAACAATAGGCTATTACAAGAGTTTGAAAACAATTCATGTTTATGTTCATTATTGTCACTTTAAGATGCGGTTTAAATATTGCTGACAACAATTTGATTTCCACAATTTCAAAATATTTTAATTCATTCTCCTATTGTTGTAATTGCGCACCAATTTCGCCGGATTTAAATATTAAAACAGTATAATTAAGAATTTTACTGTTATATTTTAAAATTTGCTTTCATTGAATTTTACGTTAACAAAGTATTCAACCCTTCCTATCTCGCAAAAAGTGTTATCCTAAATTATCACAATTTATATCCGAAATTTATAAGTAACATATTATATTATTTGAAACTATTGGTTATTACAAGCTAACATAAAATAATAAATTTTATTTATACCTTTTAACGAGGAATTTTATAAATTTATTTTTGTCCAATTGTCATCTATTCTTGATTAATTTTTTTGAGAGAAACAAATATTTATGTGTAAAATGCTAGCAACCGACACATAAATTGCCACTTAACCCGATTTTTATCTATTTTTATTTATAAGCGTCAAGAAGTCGGCTGTAAACTTATAAAGAAATTTAATTTAATTAGTAAAAGTATATGCAATGTAAGAGAGATCAAAAAATTTAAAATTCAATTTTCTTGTTGTCAGTATCTTTAGTTTTTGTCATGAGTATTTCAATATTTCCATAATATAAAATCCAAGAACATTATTACCATCAAAAATCAAAAAATTATATATATTCTTTACAAAAACAAATTGACTGAATTTTTACTAACAATTTTATTACAAAATTTTTTAGACAACCAACGTAGTGGGGTTTAATAAAAGTTTCTATCTCGTCAATCAGTGGTGCAATTAAATTTTTTATCTTTGATCACGTAATAACATATGTTTATCTTACTATTTTCGAGCTGACAACGTATTAATTTTTCTGTTTCCACATAAAAAAAGCGGTTGATAAAAATTTTGAAGGATAACGTTTAGAGCACAATGGTAATCTTAAGCTCAACTCTACAGTTTTTACACTTAAAGTCTTGCTTTTAATGACGTATTTTCGCTATTTATGATTTTGCTAAAAAAATTTTAAAAAAACTTGTACCCATTACGCAGATTTAATAGAAAAATAATTTCTTTATATTTTATATTTTGTTATAAATTCTAACTTTAAGTAATCAAAAAAAATAATACAGTAGTATAAAAATTTTGGCAAAACCTGTCATATAAAATTAAAAATTTAAACTATGGAAAAGAGAATATTATGGAAAAAGATTTTCTGGTATCGCTGATCTAAGCCCAAGCTTAAAACGATCCAGATTCCTTCTATAAAAAGAGAAATAGAAATGACCGGATTAAATAGAATATGTAATTTTTATTAAGTATATGTGGTGCTCTAGCTTCTGATAGATTGGTATTTAAGCTTGAACTTGTTAAATTCTATTCTTGGCCTTGAAATTCTGTATATTTAGTGCAGGCTCTGAATGTTATGTAGGCTCGATTCAATGGTTATTCAAGAATAATTTTATGTTCTGAATAGTTCATTAATAAAAGCCAGTGATGCACAGCGCTCGAGAAGATGTCGTTCGGATCTGAGAGTGATCGACTAGCGTTAGCCTTTTGCCGATGGCTTGCACCACTTGCACCTCTATTACAATATTATTAAAGATTTCCCCTTTATTTAATTAAACTTTTATGCTGCAACATAGATAAGAAAATGTAACAAAATTTAAATAACAACTATCTTATAAAAATGTTTTTGAATTTCTAAACATTTTATAATTTACGTCGTTCATGAATATAAAATTTACATTAATTTTATTTATATTTTATTATTAAAGTTCCCCAAAAAGTCAGGCTAAAATGAGGCTCACCTTAGTGAGCGACGGGCATCACTTTTTTGCCAACCGTTGCCATCTCTAGAGACGAAACATTTAGGACTAAAGTCAGAAAAAACTGTTAAACGCGAAAGTAAAATACAAGTGAAATGAAAAATTTTCTTAAAAGTAAAAGCAAAATCCAATTGAAATCAATATAGCCAAAAGTAAAAGTAAAAAACAAATTATTTGACTTTTACTTTTAAAATTGTATTAAAAAGCGAAGTTTAAAGCAAAAGTAAAATAATAATTTTAATTTCACTTTTGCTTAAAGCACTCAGATTCCGGGTCAAACTACTCGGATTTAAGCTACAATTTTTCTGCCATCGGACAAAAAAACACCGAAAAAAAATTTTCCCCATAGAGATGTCATTTCTCATTTTTTAGGTAGGGGGGTCAACTTTTTGAGATTTCATGGGGGGTAACCCCCCTCCAAACCCCTCCTCTGGGACACCCTGATCATACCTAAATTTGTAAAAAAATTAATTTACTTTACCTAATCAATAAAATTGTATCCCTTTCTCATTAAAATTTGAATAAACTTAAATTTACCCAAATCTAGACCATTCGTCTGTGAATACAAACACTATAAATCATTTAAAATTTATAATTACATGAATTGTGAAAAACTGTTACAATTTGGCAAATCATTAGTGGAAACAGTATCAAATAAATATAATTTGAACCGATTAAACATATACCGATGGATGATACTGATTGTGACATTTTTTACATACATGTCCTACCATTTGTCTCGCCGTTATCTCAGTGTGGTCAATCCAGTTCTTATTCGTAAGAACTGCTCCGATTTACCACCTGAACAAATTCCGGTAAATGTGAACGATCCGTATTGATGTGATTGGGAGCCGTTTAGAGGCAAGCTTGCAAAGTTGCTCTTAAGGAATATCAAAATTATCATTCTATTGAAATAAAAAAAAATAATGCTTGTTTGAGTTGTATTCGGTTAATACAATTTACTAAAAATTAAATTTAAATAAATAAACTCATTTTCCAAATTAAGTTAAAACTTTAGACGTTTCAATAGTTTACTAATTGACAGTTAATAAAGTTATACGATGTAATTGAATGACATTTATTATTAACTAGAAGTTATGCCCGCGTTCGGCAGGCGCCTACAACTTTACAATCTAATTTCTACTCGAAATCTTCTCAACACGAACTCTTCCCAACTCGAACTCTTCCAAACTCAAACTCTTCCAATCTCGAACTCTTCCCAACTCAAACTCTTCCCAACTCGAACTCTTCCAAACTCAAACTCTTCCAATCTCGAACTCTTCCCAACTCGAACTCTTCCCAACTCGAACTCTTCCAAACTCGAACTCTTCCCAACAAGAACTCTTCCCAGCACGAACTCTTCCCAACACGAACTCTTCCCAACACGAACTCTTCCCAACTCGAACTCTACCCAACTC
>JAQIXJ010003140.1:0-13583 GCA_034700185.1 Phthiracarus laevigatus
TCAAAAAAATCATAAAAATTAAAAAAATCATAAAAATTGAAAAAAATTGAAAAAAAGTCAAAAAAATCATAAAAATTGAAAAAAATCATAAAAAAGTCTACAGACATACAGACACACAGAATCCCAAATCCAATAGCTCGACTTTTTCAAAGTGAGCTAAAAAATTATTGTTAATATTAGTTGTGTTGTTAATTGAATTTATTAATTGTATATTAATTTAAAAAGTTTATAGAATTTAGAATAATGAATGTGTTTCCACATTAAATTATAATAACTAAAATAAAGTATTTGAGTAGATAAAGTAATCTTTTAGTTTTAGATTTAACTCAACTCGCCCATGTCGGACTCCATCCGCCCATGACAGAATCCACCCGCCCATAACAGAATCCACAAGCCCATGTTGGACTCCACTCGTCCTTGTCGGACTCCAGCTCCATATGTTGGAATCCACCCATTCTTGTCGGAATCCACCAGCCCATGCCGACTCCATCCGCAAATGCCGAACTGCACCCGTTCATGTCGGAATCTACCCGCTCATAACAGACTCCAACCTCCCATGCCGAACTCCAATCACTCTTGTCGGACTGGACCCGCTCATGTTCGACTCCACACACTTATTTCGCACTCCATCCGATCATGTCGGAAACCACCAGCCCGTCTTACTCCAACCGCCCTTGAATGACTCAACCTTTTCCATGTCGGACTCCACCCGCTCATGCCAGACTCCACCCTCCAATTTCAGACTTTATCCGCCTATGCCGAAATCCACACGTTCATGACGGACTCGACCTGTTTGAAAAGTTAGTTCTCCAATCGTGCTATTAAGGAACTTAAATCCATCATAGGTCTTATGCAATGATACTCAACTTATTTTCAAGTCATTCCATTAGCATGTTATTGATGCTGAAATATTAACTGGAATATGCAAGGAAGTCGTATTTTTTTATCAAAAATTGCCTTATCCCCATCGGATCTTGGAATTCCATTTTATTTAAAGCGAAAACAGTTTCCAATCGAGCCTTCATTTGCAATGACAATAAACAAAGCTAATGCACGAACATTAAAATCTATTGGATTGTATTTGCCCGATATTCTTTTTTCCCGCTGGCAGTTGTATGATGCGTTATTTAGAGAGGCCTCTGATAGTTGCACCAAAGTTTTTAATGTCAATCCACAGCGTAAGAAAAATAGAAATGTTGTTTATCAAAAAAATTTTTGAATGTAACAACTTGATTTTATTTGTTAAAAATTATCTGTTAATAATAACAATGATATGTATAAACTGTAAGTTAATAATCTGTGATTTAAGTATATTAAACATAATTTGTTTATTAGTTGGGATTATTTGTCGTTCATTTTCAATCATCATTTAATTTTGACATTTATAAGTCTTAATAGTCATTTATAAGAATCTAAGACTTCAATATATTAAACTTAATTTATATCTTATTGTTGGTATCATTTGTCTTTCGTTTTTTATCATCATTAAGTTTTGACATTGATATGAATTAATAGTAAGTTAACAATCTATGGCTTTAATAAATAACACTTAATTTAGATCTAATAGTTGGTATCATTTGTCTTACATGTTCAATCATGATTTAAAATTTACAGTGAAATGTCTTAAATGTAAGTATAGAAGCTCAGTCTTCAATTTATAAAAATTAATTTTTATCTTATGGTTACTATCATTTGTCGTTCAGCTTCATTGAAATTTCACTATTGACAATAATATGTGTAAATTATAAGTTAACAATATAAGCCTTCTATAAATTAAACTTAAGTTTCAACTTTTAGGTGGTATATTTTGTCGTGCATAATCTTTCCTCATTATATTTTGACAATGATAAATATAAAAGTTAGTATGTTTTTTAAGACTTAATCTTATAAGTTTTGTTATTTGTAATAGAAGTCATATGTCGTTTAAATTTTCCTATTGTTCTTCACTGGACAAAAATATCTAAATATTCCTCTCAATATGATTATTCTGAACTCAAACTTCTAAATCAGATTCACATAAAAATTTTATATTGTTATTTTATTATTATAATATATATTTTCTTTTCACTTGAAATTTTCATTAAGATGGCAGTATCATAAAGCGTGATACGTTTGTGAAACACAACATAAATCGATTTTTGGGCTTAAATCTATTATAAAAGAAATTTTTCATTTAGTATTATGTGCGTTCGCAAAATTATGAGTTTGAAAAAAATTAAATTTAAAATGTTCTGCTAGGTAACCATTAAGTTAACATTGGTAAGAATAGTAAGCGCATCACTAATTTTCATTCTTTTTTTATGCTCAAAATGTAATTTTTGTTCCCAGATTATTATTTGTTCAAAGATTGAAAACATAAAATAAATTTGAAACCTTATGAATACACAAACACTTGTTTTTTAAATCCACATTCGAAGTTCTGTTGACATTTTTATTCATATAATAATAAAAAGATTAATTGTAATAATAATAATCATTTGAATAATCAAATCGAATCATATTCATTGCTGATTCATTGATTTAAAGAACTTCGATTAAATTGATAAGAAATGTTAATTAAAAAACATTTTTAAAATTTGGATTTAATATTGCATTTTAAATAAAATAAATAAAACTAAAAAGTCATTAAAATATAATTTTTGCATTATGTCTAATAGGATATCGTAAAACAGATTCGATTCTAAAATTTATTTTTGGACCCGAATGGCTAAAATTAGGCTATGAAATTTTATTCGAATCAAATAAATAGAAATTTTATGTATTTTAGAATTACAGTCTTTTCTTCAATGCTGAATAAAATATTTATTAAATTAGAATAACTAAAGTGAAAACAATAAGAAGAATATAAACTGGAAACAGTAGAAATTGATTTTTGATTTAGAATCTTAATAGATAGTTTGCAATCATTCTTTGGCTTCTTGTATTTATTACAGTTTTATTGTAATAACTAAAACTTCTTTCGAAAACGGTTTCTAAATACGACACTAATCTCGATAATTAATTTAAATTTAAAACTTATAAATGATTTAAATAATCAAAACGTTATTGATCTAAGTTTGAAAAATAATCCGGAAACTCAATTTGAAAAAATTTACAGTTTTAAAAATTAATTTTGTATAGAACTTATACTGCCTTTTAAAGTTAGTGAATAAAATCGCAATTAAGACTTATTGGTTATTGGCTGAAACTTGATTAAAATAAAGCATCATAATGAGTATATTATAATTAGAGAGTCAAAAAGATAGCATTTGCTACTTTTTTATTTCATAATTTATAAGCATATAATTATATGTGCACTATTATACATAGTTTGGAGTTGTTTAAGCTATAGAATTATAAATGCTGTTAATTGCTATTTTTAATGATAAATGCTATAAAATATATAAATACTAATAAATGCTATTTTCCTAGAAATCAAAATATGGTCTGTTAAATCTAATTAATTTTTGTTAAGCATTGTCCAAATTTTTTTCAATGCTACTAAAAAGTCCTAATAACTTACTTTTCAAAAGAATGAATATTTTTGAACTATATTTTTGAAATATATGTACATCTATTTTTGTATGCGATAAATGCTATTATTTTGAATTTCTTATTATAATATACTATTTAGGTTTTTTAAAATGAAATATTTGAATCTATTATATAAGAAAATCTCAACTGAATTAACTTAGTTCTATTCTGTTTCCTTGTTTTATTTATTAGTTTATCAAACTACTGACATATAATAAATAAAATAGTCTTATGTTATTTGACTAGTAAAGTCAAGTTAAAATGAGATTCAAAATATAATAAAACATAAATCGCAATGCAGCTTAAAATTAAAATAAAAATGGCAAAAAAATGAATCAAAAAAATTTCTAATCATGATCAATACGGTCATAATATCTGACTTAGCTATTTAAATTTTAGTTAGTTTATTGTCGCTCTCTTTTTTCATTCACTCGCTCCCATTATTTTATATTATTTTTTTTGAAATAAGTAAAACTCTATGTAAATAGCTGATGAAATAAATAAAAATAACAATAATATCGCTTTTTAGCGGCATATTTCAATTTAATATTTAAGATGACTTTTCGCAATTTTCTCGAATTTTCCCTAAATTGTATAAATTTTGCGAACATTATGAGACGGTAAATCAATATATTTATTAATAAAACCGCATATTTCTCTTTAATTATTAATTATATTTTGTAATTTAAATTTTAGACTAATTTTTCTCATTTTGGCATGTCTGTCTGTCTTTTTTAGCTCAACTTGTAAAAGTCAGCTATTGGATTTGCAATGTCTGTGTGTGTGTCTGTCTGTCTGTAGACTTTTTTTAGAGGCCAAAACTAATCAAAATGTGTCAAAATTGGCTTAAATATCGGTAAAAAAGGGCTTAAAATTGGTCAAAAATGACTAAAAATTGGGCAAAATTGGGCAAAATTGGCTTTAATAGGGGCAAAAAATGGCTTATATTGGGTAAAAAATGAGCAAAAATTGTGAAAAATTGGCTTAACAGGGCAAATTAGGGCTTAAATTGAGTCAAAAATGACCAAAAATTGGGTAAAATCGGTTCAAAAAAGGTTAACATCGGTGAAAATATGAGTAAATTTTGGGTCACGCGTCTTTTTAATTAAACTAAAACATGTTATGACACGCGCCTAATTGTATTTATAAGCACAATTTTGATGTTGCCTCGTCGACAGCTAAATTAAGAATGAATAAAAATATCCTTAACACTCACTGAAGTACTATTTATAACAATGTTTTAAAGCACACTTAAAAAAATTATAGCGAAACAATAATAATTAAAAGTTTTTTTTATTAAAAATTGAAATCAATAATGTAAAACAACAATAGATTTAAAGTCAAAGTGAGCGCATTACTAATGTTCATTCTTGTTTTATATTTATTTATATATTTTGTAAAATGTCACCTTTTTAATGATTTTCTAATTAATAATTTCAAAATATTTCTCTAAAGCCTCTAAGTCGGATTAAAAATAAATTAATTCATGTTTATTTAAAAAATAACCCTTAACTTAAATTTTAATAATTATGAATTAAAGTAAAAGTTTACAGATTCATCCAATTAAAAATCAGAACATTTTCAATTATTAACTTCATAGTACGAAGCTTAATGTTACAAGTGTAGTAAAGACAAATCAATTTTAAAAATTAATTTCAAAATCTAACTTAAAATGCATTCTTATAACTAATAAAAACATTTTATATTGAACATCCTTTTTTAGTTAATTCAATATTATTTTATTGATAGATTTGATATACTTAACAAGAACGAAACATGTACAGTGAACTCACTTTCTTATAGTTTTGGCTAAGAAAAAGTTTGTTTTAAAAATACTCTAAAATATAATTTGTCAAAAAATTTCAAAAATGATAAAATTAACAAAGAATACATTAATTGAAACAAATTTTCAATGTTTCAAAAAATCAAAGTTTCAATAATAGAAATGTCAATAATAGAAAGAATTATGTCAATATGAATTAAACAATTAATTAAAACGAAGTACTTTTATTTTTATATGTCATAGTAACTAAAAATAAAGTTTATACATATTTTTGTTTAAAATTTACTAAAATGTTAAAAATTTGAAATGTTAAAACAATCGATCTTTTTAATAATAAATATTTATCTACAATTATTTGGTGTTGTTGACTAAACCAGAAAGAGTGTTTTCACAATCATATAAGTAAGTTTGTTTCGATTTTAATAAAGTCAAAGTAAAATATCATATTTTAATTTTTGCTTGAAGTAAATTAAAAGCAAAATTAAAAGGTGATAGTTAAACAACACAAATATAACAATTCATAGACACAACCAGTAATTTATCTTGTAACATATTACAGGTTATAATTTTTTTAGCTGCTTTCCACAATGTTATGCGCATTATTTTCAATGTATAATTTTTCTCTGAGCATGAACAAAAATCATTAAAAACTACCCCATATACAATGTAGATTTATTTTGCATTGTTTTATAAATAAATTATCGGAATATTAATAAAAAACAATGGAAATCTCAATGTTGGAATTTAAAACCAAAAAACATTACATATTCATTAAGAGTTAGTAGCACGAAGTGCTATATTGATTGTTTGTATTCTGTAAATTCCTAAGAAGTAATAATATACTAAATTGAAAAAAATGTACCTTTCAAATAATCTTAGCTACTTCGTTTTTACAACCGGATAAAAATAAAAAAATTTGTGTTTAAAAATGCTAAAATTAAGTCAAAAGTTATAAAAGTCTTGTCAAAAACGGCAGAACAAGTTAAAACTTTATATGATTCCAAGGTCTATAAATTTTTTTCAAAATCAGAACATACACATCATCATCAATAATTGTTAAAGTTTTGAATCAATAAAAAATTAAAGCTTAATTATAAATCACTATTTTCAACCTATATTTTTTATTCAAAACATTTGTCATTTTATCCCTATTTTATTATAATCTATATTACAGTTTCCGAAATTGAACTTTATAAAGATTATTGGATTCTTATTATAAAATATAGTTTTAAAACTGTAAAGTACTACTATTAATTTTTAACGACTCTATTAAATAAATGTGAATTTTTGAACAATAAATCATATAAAAGAAATATAATCTAAAAACAAAGAAACCTGTAAATAATGCAACTCATTAAGATCATGAGAAGAAATAATTTTAAGGTTTCAAGCATCAAAATTGTAATTGTAGTACATTCACAGAGAGAAATTTTCAAAATAAGAGACACACAACATCCAAATTAAACTTTTATTAAATCGTTAAATAAGATTATTTAACTGTTTCTATTTTTAATTAAAGAAAAATTTAAACTTTTTTTAAAATACTTTGAATATTTAGAGATTCCTTTAAAATTGTATTATTTATTGCAATTTGTTTATAATAAAAACTGTAATATACTTATACGTTAGAACAAATTATAATAAGAAAAGTTCATTGGTTGATCCGTTATGCTCTTCCTTTTTTAATCTCTCGAAGAAATTAACAAGATTCATTAAAGTGTGTACAATCTAACACTTTTATTTCTAATGTTTACTAAAAAATTTTCATACAGTTACACCTACAGATAAGAAAGCACTAATTATTAAAATTTTATTTTCAAATTTGTTATCATTAATTAAATTTAATTAATTAAAAATTATATCGAAATATTAAACTTTAAAAATATTAGTTCAAAATGTATATATTAAATTAAGAGTTTTATTTTATTGACACATTGTTGTACTATCACTTGTAATAATTGATTATAAAAAATTAATATCATTTTAATAACATAAATTATAATATTATTTTGTACATTTCTATTTATCAAACTGTAAAGTTAATAATTATTATTATGAAGGATTATCTTCAAAAAGTTTATTAATTGTTTAAATGGAAACAATACATCCTATTTTATTATTTATGATTCATTTTAATAGACATGCAGCTATGATTTTAATTTTATTTCAAAACACATAAATTTATATATTTAAGCAGGGCATAGTCAAGTGGAATCGGGTTATACTAAAACAAGAGTGGACACATATTATGGCATATTGAATATGGGATAGTGTTTATAATTTATATGATTTTATATTGATAAGCAGTGAGATGGAACCAGCATACAGACACAGACATCAATCATACAATTAAAAATTTTCAATATGCCATAAAAACATTTTTCAATTTCGTTAACAAATTATATACTTGTGTCAACAAGAATATACGCTGTTATTTGTCGTGAAATTTAAGAATAACTCACTTTTAAGAGACAAACTAATATTTGAGATACATGCAAACGCTAGAGCGAAAGTAAGAAAAGAAATAAGAATCAACGTGTTCTTGTGAGTGGACACATGGATACATTTAATAATAAAGTGATCAAAAAAATAAAAAAGGATTTCGAAGTTTCAGAAATGTGAATAGATAGTTCATTTCAATACTTTTAGATATAATAATATGTCTCAAACTATTTAAAGTTAAATATAGATTTTTTATTTTGGTTTTGAAAAAATAAGTTTATTAATGTTACAATAAATTTTTTTACTTGTTTTTCAACTAATTATACTCTGAATAAAATATTATTTCAACAATATCAGTCTAAATAAAGTTTTGTTTAATTAGATATAAAATAATAAAAGTTAAATTTTTCAAGATTGAAGTTTAATAATTGTTTGATCTAATTAAATAAAAATTAAATAATAAAAATAGGCGAAACTTAATAAGTCACAATTTATTTTGTTGTATATTTGAGAGAATTTAAAGTCCAAATTTTAGATTTTGAACCATTTAAATGTTGATTGATGCTCCAAATTTTTTTGCATAAATTTTTTTTGCGCATCTAATTTTATGAACCGCGCAATCATACGTTAATACGTAATATTCTACAGGAAACGCATACAAATCGTATAAAATTGAGTGAATATTTTTCAAACAATTTAAATTCAGTAAATTTATTTATATAACAGAAAATTGTGTTGTTAATTAAGGTAAAAATATTCAAAAAAATCATAAAATTAATCTTTTATAAACACCTTAATAAATTTCAAAAAGTTAAATATTTGATTCATTTCCTTTATTGTTTATAAACAAAGTTAAAAAATTTTCCATCACATTGCTCTGTAAATATATTTAATTTAAAATCCACTTTTAAAGTTGGATATAATTCATTTTCACAAGATGTAGATGTTGGTAACGATATTGCTAATTCTGTTAGATCAATAAGGGTTTTAAATTATAAGGATCAACAAAAATCAAAAAATTTATATTTCTTTATTGACTTTAAACCATAAACCTATCTCATATATAACCATTCATATATAATTTTTTTTAATAAACTCTTATAAATTATTAAAAGAGAAGTACAATCTTACATTTCTAAATAATAAAACTGTTGAGTTGGACTTTAATCGTACTACTAAAACTAAAAATATTTTAGGATTATATTTAAAATTTAAAATAGAACTTAAAAGTTTATAAATTTTATTTAATTAAGACTTCATGACAAATTAATGACAATCAAATGCAAATAATTGATTCGGATAGAAATATTATTCCCAAACAACTAATTCCGTTTGTAAAGATGAGACATATTTTGAATATCAAACTAAAGGCATGCAATAGAAGCTTTTTGCTAACTCAAATGAGGACATAAAGTACATAAAGCACCACATTAAACGTTTATGAAATCCGTAGTTAACGTACATGGATAATCGTGTAAATTTATTTTTCCCACGAAAATCAATAACTAATGTTGTAGAAAAAGCTTGATTCTGGAGCACTAGGCGTAAAACTTCAATAATTTACTATAATTAGATTATTAGAATTTAAGAATAATTTAACTTTTGAATTTTTGGACTTTTTAAATAGTATTAAATGAAATTTAACAATTAAATAATGTAATTAAATTATACAAAACTGCTGAAGCTTGAAACTTAATTAAAGGTAAAAACATGAGATAAATTTTTCGACTATATTTGGTTATTTTAAAGAGATTATACGAAATTATATGCCATTTTTTAATATATTTTTAAAATTTAAATCAACAACCATAATTTAAATTAAATTAAATTATTTTCATAATTTGTTAGTTACAATGTTTTAGTAATGTTTTATTATTAAGTTTTAAAAAGTAAAAATTAAAATCAAAAGTGTGATTACTCTAAACACTTTTTGTAAAAAGACAAAAAAACTTTTACGAATGTTTACTATCATTATAAATTTTTCTAAAATTACCAGCATGAAATAAAATCTATCTTATTTCTTTTTTATTTAATAAAACAGAAGATATTTTGTTGCTTATTGAAATGTTTACTTTTATAAACTCTCCAATTTTTGGCAAATACTTATTTGGATCTAAAAGTAATGTTTTTGTTGATCCCAACACAACGAAGATTACTTAATGAATTTTTGTCGTTATCTTGAGTTCACTAATTTGTTATATTGATTCAAAAATGTTTTATTTTATCCACTTGAACAAATAGGCAGCTTCCCTAAGAGAGCTTCTAAACTTAAATTTCTTAACTTCTTCCATTTAATTTGGCAGTTTTGTATGATATGCGCAAAAACCATCGCCTTCCAAAGTAATAAGACCATCAAAATAACTAGTACTTGGAATTTCCTCAATCGCACATAAATCAATATAAGGTATTCCATTTACAATTTTCTAGAATTGGACAATTGATTGTTTTTAGCACTAAAAAATCGCTTTTCACCGATACAACATTTTGAACAATACGTGCTCACTTACTACATACGTCCAACGAACCTTCAACTGATACCATCATTATTCCTGTTACTATTAATTCGACTACTATTAACATGCAACTGGACACAGGTTCAACGTTTTCTATTATTGTATTGGATCACTGGAAGCAAAATGAATCTCCAAAAGTTTCTAATTCTACGATTGCATTTAAAACATACAACCAAATTTCACTTCCGATATTTTGTAAATTAAATGCTTATATCACAATCAATAATACGAATGACAAAGCTTCAATTATTGTCATGCTTTCAACTTCGTTCAACTAGATCGGATGCCCTTTCTTATTGATCTGTTATTGATACAATTTAGCCCAAATACATACAATGCTGGCATCTATTTGAAACTCCGTATAGGCATGTTCGTTATAAAGTACCAGAACTGGTGACTTACATAACCTTGGCTTTAGTTATATCTATAATCATATGTTTTGATGAGTCAATAGGTTGCTAACTTTAAATTCTTTTTGCCTGTATCTTCGCATCCTTGTCCTGTAAAGTTTAGATCGGGGGTGTTTTGACGTGCGTAAAGCTCGTATTAACCAGTCGTACGGTTGTTATGTTTTTATTTTAAGTGTTATGGTTGAGGCTAAACGCTTTAGTAACATTTGCGTGTCTCCTTTAGAGACAATTAGCGAACGTAGCTCAGCCGAATCTACTTTAGCCTTTTGCTAAACTCCGCTAACAAATATTCGTGTTTCGCCATCAGTAATGTGTTACTAGTACTGGTACTGACTCTTTACTTGTTGACGGGTGCCCAATGTCGAGAGAAGCCAAGCCAAGATACTCCGTGTTTAAAAGCATCTGTTCACTGTTGGGTAGCTGCTGATCAATTGATTTGTTGTCCATCTTAAATCTAAAATAATACTTTTAGCGGTGTCGAAGCGTACACTTCTTACAAGTGCATCTTTTTCTTCGGGCATTCACTCCTTTTTAATTTTTTGTTGATCAAGCTGGGTCGGAGTTTCTCGCCAAAAACCTAGCTGATACCAAATGCAAGTGCCGATAAGAGTACTTCGTAAATGCCAGTGGATAGATACTTTCGCAACTCCTTTTTCCCGGAATAATCCGGTACTCCGGCTAGCTTTCCGTCATCGTTCTGAACTGACGGGTCGGAGATACACAGGTTTTATGTCTGTCCTACTTTCTTCTCCACGTGTCTTTACCAAATGGGTAGTTTACCAAATGGCACACAATCTTTCGCCTTGTAATAACTCGGCAATAGACATTATTAAATTTAAACGGCGGCAAGATTACTTAAAATATTTTGTTCACTTTCAATGTAAATACTCCTTATAATAAAAAATTTTTTACAAGGAAGAGTAAGATCTTTATGTATGGTTAGACTTTGAGGCGGAACATATGTAAATTAACTTAAATTTTCTTTTGAATCAATAACAGAACAATTATTTGAAGATAACAATTTCATTATAATTCAAACTTCTAAATAATTCATTGTAAATAACTTAACCTTATCCTATAGAATACATTTACCATTATCACTACATATTTATTACTTCACATTATTTAAGCGAAAACGTTATTCATAATTATGGTATTTATTATATTATTCATACTCATTGTAAATATCATCACATAACATAACACATCATCACTAAAAGTGGAAAAGCATTTTAGTTATGTTATTTTTAAAATTATTTACGTTATGCTTGTGCAAAATTTTGTAGTAATTGAAAGGTTTTAATAATAAATGAAGTTATTGGATATATTTTCAAAGAAAAACTATAGTATATATAAATAACTTATAAACTCTTTTAAATTAATATTAATATAAGCATTTTTTCAACATTATTTTTATTGCTTATTTAAAACTTTAAGAAAGATTTATTCAAAACTATAATCCTCTCTAAGACGCTCTTAATTAAACGTTAGTTTATAGCTTAACTCGATATATTATAAAAAATCACTATCATATATTTTACAAATAAAATGATGAATTTCAATTTTTTAAGGTTCTAACTTATTTTGTTAATCCTAACAATCAGATTTTGAAATAATTTACTTAAGAATTTAGTATAAACTTTTATTGTTATTCCTTGGTAAAACATTCTAACAATATCGTTAATTTCAGTTGGAATATGGTCGCTTATATGGTCATGTTAGGTGATTTTTTAAAGTTAGTAGGAGTTTAAGTACGGTCGCTGACACGGTCTTAACAACTTGTTTTGGTCTTTACAAAGTTAGTATGACGATTTGTCTATTTCGTTAAATGTATAGCTTCGATTGTTAATTTATCTATTTTGACGAGTTTAAAATTTTCAGTTTTAAAAAGTATTAAAAAAATGGAAGTAAAGTAAGAACATTTATTTAATTTCTAATATAAAACAAATATTTTTCATATATAATAATGGTGGAAGTCAAACAAAAATAGCGAGCAACAGTGTAATTAATTATTTTTAATTTTTAATTTTGCATTTCTTTTACTTTTTTTAAAAAAAAGATACTAAATTTGGTTTGTTTTCACTTTTTCTTTTAAGTCAATTTAATAAACAAATGTCTTAAATTTGCTTTTGCCAATAGGTTTTAGTTCTTAGTTTATGTTTGACAATTCAAAGATTTAGTTCGGTCATTTATTTATAAATTACGTGATATTGCTCATTAAGCTAACAAATATATGTTAAGACACATAAAGAATTGGATCAAGTATGAATTACATTTAATTAATGTTTTTTGTTTTCAAAAATATAATTTTTTAGCTCACTTTTTTTAAAAAAGGCGAGCTTATGGATTTGACATTGTCCGTCTGTCCGTCTGTCCGTCCGTCCGTACGTTCGCTGTCTTACATGACATGTCGCCAATCCTATTCTTCTTTGTCTCCAGCGTGGCAATAGGGATGTTCGATGAGATATATTGGGGTTGTGAACAGGCTAAGGACCTACCAAATTACCAAAAAGTCATACTTAAAATGATGCACTTTCACTAGAAACTGATCGCCACATTTTTTTTCTAGGTCTCCATTATGGTAATAGGGAGGTTCGTTTAGATATATTGGGGTTGACCGTTTTTCTAAAAAGTGAAATAAATGGATTTGACTATGTCTGTCCATCCGTCTGTCCGTCCGACGCGGTGTCAGCGCTTTTATTATTTTTTAAAGTTATCCTTTTATTAAATATTTGCAGACAGGTCTAACCCTGAAGCTTCTTTGTCGACTTTTTTATCTTATAACCACTAGTTGAAATAAACCAACTACTTCAAGATTTTAATTAATGAATCAGTGTTATTCAACATTCCATTATGGTCTAAGAATCAGTGGTATTCAACATTCCAGTATGACAAATTTTTGGGAATAGTGAAGCTGTTCCA
>JAQIXJ010003141.1:0-13583 GCA_034700185.1 Phthiracarus laevigatus
GTTTTTCCCACTGTTGTTTGTACAAAGAAAACGTTGCAACAACAGGACGCCTTGCATTGATTGCTTGTCTGGCTTTCATTACATCAACTTCTGAATACTGTAATCTGTATTCTTTCGAATATTTACTAAGAATTTTTTCGCATGTATTAATGCTGATTTCTTCATTTTCATATTCAGTTAATATAGTTTGTCGAATTTGGTAAAAAATAGGATACCTCTTCAACTCTTCCCACAATTCTTTTGGTGGCGAAATAGATAACAGCCGCCAAAGCATTTGCATAACGCGTGCCATCTTCTTGAGTTTCCGGTTTAACTTCACTTACCGAACTATTAATGTACTGATCGAGAATAACTCCAACTTTGTTTTTTGGTTTAAATTTATTTAACGAACTGTTAATGTACTGATCAAGAGTGACGCGAGCGGCCATATTTAAAATGGGATCGTTGCTGTTTTTTATATCAATAACAAGATTTGTGAGCTCTTCGATCACTTTTGGATGGTTAGCCTGAAGGAATAACCGACTTTTACCCGATTCCGATAGTTCCCATCCATTTTCTAAAAGAACAGCGATAGCTCTGTTTGAATTGTCTACCGTTGAACTTAACTCAAACATTTTCATTTGCGCTTTAGTCCATCCTTCCTGAACCTTATAATACAATTTTCGCGGATTTTCAATATTAACGGCTGTTAATAAACAGACAAATACAGTAACGCTATTATTATGAAGATCTTGAGCTAATTCAAATGGATTTCCTTTATCAGTTGCCTCGCCATCCGTTAACAAAAATAAACTTTTATTTTGGTCAGAATTATCTCTAAATAAATTAACAGCACTTCTCAAAGCTGTGTACAGCGGAGTGTTTCCAAATATATATGGGCTAATTGAGTCTATTAGTTGCTTAAGTCTTTCTGATGATGAAATTCGCTTATTTTTGTTTCTTTCTATGAGATCGATAGTTCGCTCGAATGTTACAATTCTTGGTTGTGATAGTAATAGCTGTGCCTCTATAATAGCTTGCATTGCATGTCTCTGGGTTGTTTGTTTTTCGCGTTCCTCAATAGAAAATAAACCGAATAAGTCCAAGAATTTAACAGCATCGGTCGAATCTTTTGAAAAATTGCTTTTACATTGAGAAGGGAGGCTATCAATGTATTTTTTCATTAACTGTGTATTTACTGAATAGAACGCAAAAATAAATTCAGCGTCTTTGTCGTTCATGTGATCATTTACGTATTCATGACAATTTGGCGCATCATTATCAGCTAATAGTTTAATTAACGCTTGTTTTCCTGTTCTATTGTTTGTTTGATTAGCCTCTACAATACTTAATAATTGCATTAAATCGCATGTTTGCATAGCATAATAATTCATACCGAATGCTAATGCAAACATTTCTTGACTTTCTTTAAAATTAGTTTCACGCTTCGCAATATTAATTATTGTGTGAAAAATGGTTTCACTTCGAGTAATACTTTCATCTTTTGGTTGCGAATCAGTTTGCAGTATTGTTCGCATAGATCCAGAAACATCAACGAGTACACCGATAAGCATTCTATTTGTTACTAATTCTATCTAAAAATAAATGGATATTAATTTTTTAGTTTATTTTAAAGTAAATTTATTCTTATAAAATAATTTTATTTTGATTATTTGATAAATATTAATGCTTTACCTTTAAAGTAGTATTACTTTAAAAAGATTTTTTTTTGTTTTAAAAAATGTCAAAACTTTTGATTACACTTTTGTTATTAATAATATTTTATTTAAATGCTTGCAATACTTTCGTTAACCTTTCGTTCTATAATAAAAACAATTCTTATCTTGACTTTTTACTTTAAAGATTAGATAATATAGTAGTCTATTATTTCAGATTACTTAAATACATAAATTTTTATCAATACTATGCATTAACATTAAATTAAAACAAGATCGACACGGGCATGATATCTCACTTTGTTAAGTTAGCTTCAGTTAGTATATGGTCCATCGATTACTTCGTTCGCTCCAAACCCTTTTCTTTTAATTTCGGAAACTCCCTAAGAATTTTGGCTATTTTTACCCGATTTTGCTCATTATTGTCCAAATTACAACTATAAAAACAGACTATCCAGTTCAAATTTTTGGCTATTTTTACTAGATTTTTTGTTATATTTGTTCGTAAAACGGAATAACCCACTCAAAAAATCGGAATGTCCCACTCTGAAAAACGGATCTGAACCATATTTTGCTCTATTTTGACCTTTTTTTTCCTGTTTTGTGGCCATATATGACCCGAATTTGCCCTTTAAAACCATTATTTGCCCTATTTTGCCCAGCTATTTGCACAATTTTGACCATTTATTACACTTTTTATGCTCATTTTTGGCCTACGTGACCTGAAAATCCCTTTATTAAAGTTAAGAACAACATCCCTTAATAATTATAAGACTATGTTTGAGCTAAGAGAACGTGATGTACTGTATACTAGTGTGACAGACAGACAAACCCAAATCAATATATCTGTTTAGAGAATCAGATAAAAAAGTCATTTAATTACTGCTAATTTGGTCCGTTTTACCTGTGTTCAATTTCTAATTATAAGCTTTAAAACAAAAATAGAAATTAAACGTTATTTATTTTTAACAAATTATCCCTAATTGATAAAATTATTTTTGCATTTCAACTGTTAATGACACAGCAAATATGTCTATTATTAATAAATATAACGTATTTGATGATTTAGATCAACAATTGGTTGATAACATTAAATTATTATATTTAAATAAATATAATTTATTATTTGTAACATAAAAGCTCAACGATTGGATAAACTGAAAAAGTTTCGTGTGAATCAAGCGATTATTAAATTTGATTGCTGTTATGATCATTATATAGCGCTCAATAATAATGGGTTTGTCTATAGTTGGGGTAATAATGTTTGGGGTCAGTTGGGTAATGGATCAACAATAGATTCTTATGAACCTAAACAAATCGAATGTTTACGTGATATAATTGATATTTGTTGTGGTTGTCATCATTCACTAGTGTTAACAAATACTGGTTATGTGTATGCGTTCGGATATAACAGTAATGGTCAATGCGGTAATAGTGATACAGAAACCCAATTATTACCATTTAAAATAGATATGCCAATCACAAATAAAGTGAACGCCATTTCTTGCGGTGGTTATCATTCAATAGCACTCACAGATAGTAATGAGGTATTTGTTTGGGGATGGAATATATATGGACAGTTAGGTTTTGCAGATGTAGAATTCACACCAATGCCTAGAAAACTGAACGTTCCCACAATTAAGCAAATAGAGTGTAGTGAAGAGTGTACTTTATTATTGTCATTTGATGGAGATATTTATTTTTGTGGTTATTATTGCAAATTATTTAATAAACCAAAGAAGATTAATAAGTTTATAAAATTTAATGAAATCGGTGCTACAATACATAGTAACTTATTCGTTGGATTGACTAAGAATAATATATGTTATATTATTGGTAAATATGTTAAAGAACAGAGTGATGATAGATTTGGCAATGTCCAAGAGAACCGAAAAATTGTTAAACTTATGCTAAAAACGGGGCTTTTATCCATTGATGAAACATTTGCGTTATATGAAAAAATATCGCTTAAAACTATTAAAACTAATGCAAGTTATAAAACCATTTTCATAGAAGAAAGTTCAATAGGATGTGGTGGGTTTAGTGCTGTATTTAAATGTCAATCTAAATACGATCAAAAAGTTTATGCAATTAAAAAAATCAGTTTGGAATCAGAAAAAAGAGACAAAGTATGCAAAGAATTAGAATTTTTATCAACACTTAAAATTGATTTTGTTGTTAAATATGTTGATTCTTGGATTGAATCAAACTATTATTTAGATGATGTTATTAAGGGCAATCACGAAAATAAATTATCAAAAATTTTATTTGACACTAAAAGAACTGAATTATTACACATACAAATGGATTTGTGTTCACTTACATTGAGAGATGCTATTAATATATTAGCAAAAGAATGTATTGATGTAAACGACAATACGTTATCATTAATTGGTTATTATATTTCAAGTGAACTATTGTATGAGATATTAGAGTGTGTACTATATTTGCATTCACTAAATCCAAATCCAATAATTCATAGAGACTTAAAGCCAGAAAATATATTATTAACTAATTTTGTAAATAATAGATTTGTTAGATTATCTGATTTTGGTTTATCGACATATCATGAATTCACTGATCAGTCTCATACCAAATACACTGGTACTATAAAATATAGAGCGAGTGAACTAAACTATACAACTAAATATACAACAAAAGCAGATATTTATAGTTTAGGTATTATGTTGCAGGAAATGTTTAACATAGACTTAAAGTAAGTATTCTTTTTCTTTAATAATTTCAAACAACCACTTTTCTTATATTTGTTTGCAAACTCGAGTTTTATTTTGAAAGTCTACTTTTGTGGTTTCTTATAAAAAAACTTTTTAAAAGTTTAGCTGTTTAATAATTTCTTAAATTATGATGCTTGTAATTGCTAATTATAATAGTAGACGATGTACAATCTTTAGCCCTGCTCTATAGGGGCCAATTTTATTGACCTTATTTGAAAACCTTGAACTATCGTCAATGAAAGCTGACTATTTAGCAGATTTATTTTGCTTACTGTCGAGCCATTAACTGGTGTTACTATTATTGAGTCTTCTTCCAAATGATTTGTTTTGAAGTCCTCAAGACCAACAGATCATAATGTAAAGCATTGCGTAATTCAGTCTAAATTAGTTAAAATATTTTTTGAAGCTGACCACTGATTGTAAAAAATGGAAACGTCATTTTGCATACTTTTCAATTCCTTACAAAATTAAAAAATAATACCAAATTAGCATTTACTTGTAAGTTATACCAATCTCTAAATCATTTTACGTTCGATTCAGTCATATTGTTGATAACAAAATTATTTTCATTTATCTCGTTAATCGGACAATCTGCTATGCTTTGATTTTCTGGCTTATTCATTTGATGGGAAAAAACCTTTTTCCATGTCAGATAAAATGAGCCCACTCTGGAAATTGTATAAAAGTAGTTGAAAAACGAAGACTGTTTACATATCGGACACTTCCAACATCAACTTTCATTATTTTTGATCCAAAATGTTAGATTTGTAAATATAACAAAAGTTTATATTAAAATACATATTATAAATACCCTTCAATATTGGTTTAATATTTTGCATGATTTATCCCACAAATCTTTAAAAAAATTGCACCATCATACAATGAGAAGTTATGTGCTATTGATAGAACGGAACGTGCCTTTTTTGCTAAATTGTCAGAAAAGTACGTGTTAAAGTTAGTAACGCATTGTCCACCTTAAAATTAATTATACATTATTTCATAAAATAAAGTTTAAAAAAGGATCACTAATATTGTTATTTACACCTCAATTAGTAACTGTCATTGAGAACAATAGATTTTACTTATGTTCTTTGTTTTCATCTTTAATTAGAATGCTTTATATATCAAGAACGTTAATAATTTTCGACACTCGGTTTTATTATATAAAATTTTCTTCTGAAAGTTTTTTAAACTTACTTTGGTGAAGCATTTCGGAGAAACGATCTATACACGCTCTGCATAAATACAAATTGCATTCGTGTGGATGATTTTTATTAAACTCATAGATCGCTTCACACTAACCACTGTTTTATATTTTTGCATAGCGAGTTTTTAATATGAATTTAATAGGAAGTTTTATTTAAAATTGACGATTGCATACATAACAAATACGCTTCTTTTCATATTCAGTGCATCGTCTTTAAAAGAGGCAAACATAGAACCCAAAAGGACAATGGTATCTTGAGGTTGTTTGTAAAAATTTATAACAGCTTGAACACATTTTTCTAGAATTGAATAGAAGCCAATGCTTTATATTTCGCCTTAATGCTTCAAAACATTTGAGTTATTTTTCGTCTACAAAAGATATATGTGATTTTCACAATTCGATAGTACTTTGAATTACAACTATCTTGAATTTCCACAAACATTTGGTAACGTTCAGACAACACAGGTTATGTTTTGAGCAATGCCTCTAACAACGTATGATAGGTTAAACTCCGTCTTTCCTACATACATGAGACACATCCTCTTACAGTTCTCCGCCAGGTTGAGCTGAATTCCAGTTTTCTCTGACGTAATATGTTTTTTGAAGCATACTAATAAAACCGGAAACAGTAGGGCTCCAGATTGTACCACGTCTACTTCTAATAACTGTCGATTTTTTAAAAGTTTATATGTTGTATGTTTAATTGAAAATCATATATTTTTATTATATAGTGACTCAAACAAAAATTATTTATCAGTATTGCAAACTAAAATGAATTATTTAGAAGATTTAATTGAAAGATTACTTTCACCCAAACCTGATAAAAGACCGAATTGTGATCATGTGTTGTCTGAAAGTTACTTGTGGCGTTTAAGTCATAACCAGATTATTTCCGATAAACAATTTAATCTAATTTTATCAAATTCATCAACAACTAGTTCAATCGATGAAAATTTTGTGGATTTTTTTGTTAATAAAAAGTATTCAACGAATAAAATGAAATTTATTGAAAGCGTTAATTCATCAATTTATTGTATAACATCGCGTGTATTCATATAATGATTATTGATTTTAAATAAATTTCTGTTAATAAATGGATAATTTGTTATGAATAAATAATGCGCATTTATAGTTAGATAAATTTTGAATATTATAGTAAACTCTTATAATAAATAAAAGGTTGAAAATGGCATTTAATTACATTATTCATAATTCAACTATAAAAAGCAACGAATACGATTTAAATTAAATCAGACATTATTTTTGTAAAAAATTTAAACCTATATTTTTTATTAAAGAATGATATCCTCTGTATTGACTAATTGGTGATTCCTTGTGACAAACAGCGCACATATATCGAAACGCCATTACGCTTTGTGGCAAATATTGTGCAAAATCTTTTGCTGTTTAAAATTTTTTCTATTTAAACGCTGTAATTTCACTTGTTATAGATTTTCCAATTCCCATAATTTATAGAATTTAAATTTAAAACTGACTGATTTTCAACCAAAAAAAAATTCGTGTGGTTTTATTATCAGTATAACAGTGTGTACATTTGGTTATATTAAATTATTGTCTGTTTTCAAATCATTTTCTTTTGGAATAGATTTAGGATATGTTCGTTAATATTGAGTAACTTTTTCCCACTGTTGTTTGTACAAAGAAAACGTTGCAACAACAGGACGCCTTTCATTGATTGCTTGTCTTGCTTCCCGTTCATCAAATAATGATTATCCTAACAGGTATTCGGCCGCATATTTACAAAGAATTTTTTCGCATGTGTCAATGCTTTTAACTTCCTCTCCATATTCTGTTTTTATAGCCACCAACTCTATCCACAATTCTTCTGGTTGTGAAATAAATAACAGCCGCCACAGCATTTCCATAACATGTGTCATTTTCTTGGGTTTTCTGTTTAAATTCATTTACCGAACTATTAATGTACTGATCGAGAGATACGCGAGCGGCCATATTTAAAATTGTGTGATTACTGTTTTTTATATCAATAGCAAGATTTTTGACCTCTTCGATCACAATTGGATGGTAAGCCTGAATGAATAAAAGGCTCTCACCAGATTCTGGAAGTTACCCATCCTTTTTCTAAAAGTATAGATAAAGCGCTGTATGAATTGTCTACCGTTGAACTTAACTCAAACAATCTCTTTTGCTATTCAGTCCATTCTTCCTGAACCTCATAATACAACTTTCTCGGTTTTTCAATATTATCTGCTGTTAATAAACACACTTATACCGTAACGCCATCATTACGAAGAGTTTGAGCGAATTGAACTGGAATTCCATCGGTTGTTTCGCCATCCGTTAACAAAATTAACAAAAATATCTTTCTATGAGATCGATAGCTGGTTTGAACGTTACTTTTCTCGGCTGTGATAGCTATAGTGTGCCTCTTTAATTGCTCGCATGGCGTGTTCCTGAGTTGCAACTTTTTAAGTTTTCTCAATAGAAAATAAACCGAATGTGGGCAAGAACTTTACGGCATTCGTAGATTTTTCAAAAAATATTTGTTTAAAAACTTTTATTTATAAATATAAATTTACCGAAAACATGTTATAGAAAATCATTAGTGTCGTACGTGTAATTTTTTATCAAAGTACATTCGAGGCGTAATACATGTCAAAATTGCGTATACTATTAATAGAAATACTATAAAAGAGAAATAAAAAGATGATTAAATCGCGAAAAAGTTCGAAATTTCATATAGAATATAATATAAAACTTATATAAGTACTTCATAAAATGCCAAAAAGGTTAACAATATTGTTCAATGCTGCCGATATGTAGAGACACGTGAACGCGTGCATCGGTCTCGCACAGAGACTACAAGCTCGTGGTCACACAATTATATTCGTGACCAATGAGTCGAAATGTAAAAAGTTGGAACACAGTAAGTTTATACTGGAACTTATCGTCGATCAAAGCCGAACGAATGGAAATAGTTCTGTGGAACATTGGGCCGAGATTTTCTTGACAAACGTAATAGTAAATGGAAACACTTCGCTCGACAAACTTAAATCGTTGATTAGTAAGAGAGCTTATAATATGGCTTTAGAGATGGCCAAACGTAACGAACCATTTCTAAAGAGATGTATCGAACGATACACACCCGATATTATTGTTGGCGATAGTTTTGTGTTTAATCCGTCCTTATTATACGCCGGAAAAACATGGGTCACGCTAAGCAGCACTAATCCATTATTTATTTTTAATGACGAAAAGTTATCACCATCTGGATCAGGTATTTTATATAGCTTTATTGATTTAATTTTATTGATAACAGTTTTGTTAATAAAATCTATATCATTATGGTATCCAGTAAAAAGCAATATATATGAGTGGAAAGAATTCAATGAAATATTTAACGATATTTTGCGAAACTAAAGCGAGACTTAAATGACTGCTAACTGGTAGCGGATATCCGGCTATAAATTCAAATCGACAAGTAAACACTTCACCGTATCTTAAACTATACAATTTTCCAGAAGAATTAGATTATGCAGATGTGGCTGAAATCTCGTATAATTATCTTCGATTTGACACACTGATACGGTCGGAGAATGCGTATAAATATAACATACTGAATGCGGACAAAATAAAACCGGAAAACTAATATATTTATCACTGGGTTCAATGGGTTCCATAAATGTTGATTTAATGAAAATGTTAATTAATATATTATCTAAATTGATGCATCGCTATATCGTATCAAAAGGAGCACATCATTACGCATATGAGTTACCGGACAATATTTACGGCGAACAGTATTATTACCATTCTTTGATTTGGTTATAATACATGGCGGCAATAATGCGTTCACCGAAACGTTTAATTTCGGTAAACCTATGATTGTTATGCCATTATTCGGTGATCAGTTCGATAATGCTCAACGCATTCACGAAAAAGGTTTTGGTATTAGACTCAATCCGTTCACTGTTACTCAGAATGAATTGCTTACTGCTATCGAACATTTGTTAAATGATACGAATCTAAAATTAGAATTAGAAAAGGCGTCAAAACGCATTAAATCGTCAAATAGTTTTGATAATCCATTGGAAAGGATTGAGAAACTAGCAAATAATAATTACTATTATATCAATTAACCATTAAAATATGTTTTATATTGAATAAAATTTAGATTTTTGCTTAACTTTATTTAATAAATAAAAAATTCATATTCAACATTTATAAATTAAATAAAAATTTATCGAAAAAGATTGACCAAAATAGAGGTCAGAAATCATAAAATAGAGGTCAAAACTACCAAAATAGAGGTAAAAACTAACAAAAAAGTGGTCAAAATTATCAAAATAGAGGTCGAAACTACCAAAATAGAGTTCAAATATACCAAAGTTGAGGTCTAAACTAAATTACTATTATATCAATTAACCATTTAATAAAATTTATAAAATCTATCGAATAAAAATGTCAAGATTTTTAAATTTTTTAAAAATTAAATCAAACACTTAAATAAATATAAAATTCAATTTTTTTGATAAAAGTATAAAAAATCATGAGGATTAAGTGCGAGTCCAATCACTGTTGGACTAAAACTACGATTACATTTCGGGCATTCAGCCATAAGTAAGTGTCCTCTGTATTCACTAATCTTTGATTCCTCGTGACAAACAGCGCACATATATTTAGACTCCCTTACATCTGGTGGCAAATTTTCAACGAGATTTATTGCTATTTTCAATTTTTTCTTATTGAACGCTTTTATTTCCCTTCGCTTTAGATCACCCAATTCCCAAAATACATCATAGAACCTTAAATTTAAAATTGAATAACTTTCAACCCTAAAAAAACCTTCATCAGCGAATCCAGTGCCCCATGAATTTAAAAATTTTAGATGATTGGGTGCTACTTTTATCAGTATAACTGCGTGTCCAATCCGTTTCGTTTTTCTTGCATTCGTCTTCAAATCACTTTCTTTAAGAATAGATTTAGGATTTTCTCGGTAAAATTGACGAAATTTTTCCCACTGTTCTTTGTACAAACTGATCCTTGCGAGAACAGGACGCCTTTCATTAATTGCTTGTCTTGCTTCCAGTTCTTTAACTTCTAAATATCGTAATCGATAGTCGCCCGCATATTTACTGAGCACCGTTTTGATGCTATTACCTTCGTTTCCAAATTCAGATATTATTGTTTTTAGAAGCTCGTCATAAAAAGGATACCCACCAACTCTGCACACAATTCTTCTGGTGGCGAAATAGATAACAGCGGCCACCGCATACGCATAACACGTGCGTTCAATACCCTGGTCTTTCGGTTCAAAATCATTTATCGAACTATTAATGTATTCGTCGAGAGCTACCCGAGCGATCATATTTAAAATAAGTTCATTGCTATTTGTCATATTATTGACTAAATTAGTGTATTCTTCGATCACTTTTGGATGGTTGGCCTGAATAAATAGACGACTTTTGCCAGACTCCGGAAGTTTCCATCCATTTTCTAATAGAATAGAGAAAGCTCTGTTTGAATTATCTACCGTTGAACTAAACTCAAACAATCTCTTTTGCGCTTTAGTCCATTCTTGCTGGACCTCATAATAGAACTTTTTCGGATTTTCAATATGATCTGATGTTAATAAACACACATATATAGTAACACCGTATACATTACGAAGAGCCTGTGCGATATCAATGGAATTTCCTTCTTCGGTTGACTCGCCATCGGTTAACAAAAATAAACTTTTATTCTGGTCAGAGCTCTCACTATACAAATTGATGACACTTCGCAAAGCAGCGCACATATGAGTCGCTTTGCCAAAAATATACGGCCGAATGGAGTCTATTAGTTTCTTAAGTCGCTTTGAGGATGTAATTCGCTTATTTTTGGTTCTGTTGATAAGATCAATGGCTCTCTTAAACGTTACTATTTTAGGCTTTGATAGCATTAGCTGTGACTCTTTAATTGCTCGCATCGTGTATTCTTCGGTTGCATTATTTTCAGAATAATCGATTGCGGGCAACAATCTTCGTGTATGAATAAATGAGATAATATTTGAAAGTAATGCGCGCCACGAATCGTATGCATTCGTATCCATTATTGAAAGATAGTTTTTACAATGAGGTGGAAGGCTATCGATGTGTTTTTTCATTAATTTCGTGTTCATTGAATACATGGCATAAATAAATTCCGCTTCTTTATCGTTCAGGTAATCATTAACGTATTCATCGCAAAATGGCGCACAATTATCAGCAAATAGCTTAACTAATGCTTGTTTGGCCGTTCGACTGTTGGTTCGCTTAACCTCCACAATACCTAACAATTGCATTAAATCGCATATTTCTATATCGAAATAATTCATACCGAACGCTAACGCAAACATCGTATGAGTTTGTATAAAGTTTGCGTCACGCTTTGCGATGTTAATTATTGTGCGAAATATAAATTCGGTTCGCGCTATAATATCGTGAGTGAGTTGCGTATCGATTTGCAAACTCGATTCCATGGATGCGGAAACATCAACGAGAACACCGATAAGCATTGTACTGTATAACGTGTGTGCTGATGTGCTGCTAATTATGACTAAAATTAAATGGATATTTCTATTATTTATTAGTTTATTTTATAGACAATCTGTTCTAATGAAATAATTTATTTTTGTTATTCGATTAAAACATTAAATCATTAAATCTTACGTTAAAATTGTAACAAATTAAAACGATTTCTTGGGATTTGGAAATTAGCAAAACTATTTGATTCTATTTTATAAGTTTTATAAGTAATATTTATTACAGAAGAGTAAAAAACATGAAGAATCAAAAGTGCAAAAAACAATGGCATTATAAAAACTTTTATAATTTATATAATTTTTTTCAAAGCTTGATTGGTTTAAAAACTTTGCTCAAATGCGCGTCACTACACGTTTAACTTATTTATAAAGTACGACTAAAATATATTAACATAGTTCTAAAATACAAAACTTTTCTAAAAAATGCTAAACTTTTTTCCTTTAATTTGTATTTATCAAGCAAATACTTATATATATAGTTTACCTGAGAATTTGTACATATCGTACCACTACTACTAATACTGGAATGGTTATTGCGATCAACTTATCACGTGTACTAGCGATTCGTTATACCATATATTGTTTATACTTAACACGTGCAGCCAGTGGTTGCGATTCAATAGCTAATCGACCCGTGGCTGCAACTGTTAGTCTAACCGACATATTGCCGTAAACAATGATCGTTTTGCTTAGCCATAGATTTCTATTAACACAACCCATATTTATTGTTTTCTCATATATTCATTAAAACCATATATAAATCATTTAATAATATATAATTTAAATAGGAATATGTTAATCAATAATTATATATGAAAGAGATGGATGCCATTACTATGGTAATTGTGTAACAAACAGGTAATGCTAAACGCAACAGTTATGGCTGATGGGGTTATACAAAAATATGTGCGCTATTTGTAATACAATGAGCTCGCATTGTTTGTTATATTTATTCATTTCGTAACAACAATTAAAATGTTTTTGCACATCATTTGCTTTGCAAAACGTGTATAAAACTAATCGTTCATTAATCTGAATAAGTATTATCTTATACTTATCTAACCAGCGTAACAGCTTAAAGCGTTAACGTTAACTCTCGTAATCAAGCTATTTGAGTATAACATCATTTATGGATTATATTAAAGTTCCTTTTAGTAAATAAATTTGAAAACTTATTAATATTTCAAATTACAAAAGTTAAATCTTAATTACGAATTGTTATACAGAAACATTTTAAAGAATGGGTAGCATTGTTTTACAAGAAAATTATCCACATTTACAATGAACTAAACTGTTGCAGAGCCAAACACTCGAGTGTTTCAATTGCTTTACAATTGAAAATGAGTAATTTTTTCAATAACAATATTCAACAAGAACGGAACATTCATAGAGAGCTCACTTTTCTTAGGATAATGCATACTTATGTAACAAAAATATAAGTTTCT
>JAQIXJ010003142.1:0-13580 GCA_034700185.1 Phthiracarus laevigatus
CCGTATGCGCTGACATAATTTCATTTGAAACTAATGATTTGAAAACATTCAAGTAAATATCACTAAACTCCACTTTGTCGAGAAGTTTTGTGCTATTTGTTAATAACATAAACTTTGGTTTATTTGGAATAAATTTTATCTTTATTGTTGTTCCTCCCAAGATAGTTGTTCCCAACCCCACTTTTCAACCTCTATTAAAGGTAAAGGAACGTAACACCGCAGCATTGATGCCGCGAGTTGTCCACCAATATACTTTGCGGATATTTCCAGCGCACATTAGGTTCCAATAATAAGACTAAAATTACTGAAGCTTTTTCTGCTGCGAGTTTATACCCACACATGTCCATACTTCCGCTCACAACAAAAATAAACTATGATTTTACTCACCAATACCAATGACTTCTTTTCGAGACATGCACATACAATCAAACAGATTATAATATTTTGCGTTAAAAATTAATGCTTTCATTAACTTTTACTGTATCGCAGTACCAGTTATCAAGACTTTATGTTTTAATTTTACCCACAATGTCTATAATTATTTCAAAAAAGAATATTTTTATAGTTTTAGTACTAATTATTATTAAATATTTTTTATGATGTAAAGCGATTTGTTTATGTCGATATAAGAAATTACAACAATGAAAACAACGCTAATAAGTAAGGCGTTTGTCTTAAAACAGAAGATATTACTTGGTTTATTAAGCGAATGAAACAAAAGAAAAAGTCTGGCAAACAAGAATCCAATATCAGAAATCTCAGTTATAAAAAGTTTGGGACAGATGGCTGCTTATTAACTTTGGTCACATTTGCTGACTTCCGCGTTTGGGTTTGAAGGCTATGAATTTAATTTATATTTAAAATGGACGAAAGAAATACTATCAAAAATTAAATGTGTTAGAGCAAATCGTTTTAATATTACAACAAAGCCAGTCAAAATCATTAAAAATGACAACTACAATGCTTCTGAATATGAAGATGAAAATCAACAAGCTAATGACGGTGATAGTGATGAAAGCGACATAATCTTCTGTGACTCCAATGAAGAAGGTTCACAAGATATTGAAGTCAACTAATAATTAAATAATTATTAAAAGTGTTAACTATACTATTTGTGCTAATTTAAACTGTTTACTTGATTTAATAAATATTGCTCGAAATATATGTAATGTTAAATTTATTAATAAAATGAATTATTGATCAATGAGAATAAGGCGTACTATTACTGCTTGTTTAATTTTTAAAACTCTCAAAATGGTTTTAACAGGTGCTATTTCCGGCTACTCAGGGAGAATTGCATTAAGAAATTTTGCAAAAAATTCTAAAGCAGAGTTATGAAATATAAATGTCAAAATATTGTGGCGACAAATGACTTTGGATTTAAAATATGTTTATAAGATTTATCTAGAAAAATGAACGATAAAGCAACATTTTTAAAAAGGACTTTGATGTAGCAATAATTGAAATATTCTACTCTATATTTGTTGCTTGAGATAGTTATTAATCATTTAGGGGTTGTATTTCTAGCTGTCAACAACAACACACTTATTTATTTATGCAAAGATGGCAAAAACAAATAATAAAGTTTAAAATAAGTTAAAGAAACAGAAGCCTTAGAAATGTTTTTAGAGTTGTATCCATAGTGTTCCACAAGCCATACCTATTATTAGCGTTTGCTCTGATTTGCATAGTAGAAAGTTATCAGAGCGAAGAAAAGTGTTTCAACAAAATTTAATAAAACATTTAACAGGTGAAAAGTTGAACATTAAAGAAAAACTTTAAGATCAAACAATTGATGTGATGTTAAATATTAAATGTAATTAAGTTTTTTAATAATAAAATGTTTTTTTTTTGAGAATTAATTTTGTGTTTATTATTTATAGTAATAAAAATAATTTAAAATGATGAATAACTTAAAATAACTTGCTAACGTTATTCAAACGATGTAAAGTTTTGTATACGATATAACGTTTTGTAAACGTTCATGGGTTTAGATGAAGTTTATAAAAGGGCTCAATATAGAGTATTTTACATTTTATTACGAACAAGAGAACAGACATATTCTTAGTTTTGACGTTAATATAAAAAGATTAAAAGATTACGGCTACTCCAAGAGTGTTAGTGAAATTATCAAACATGGATATGGATGGTTATACTGAAGTTGACACCAGAACAATAAGATCTAATGGAATATTTGAGGAGATAATTATAGTTTATCAGTAGGAATCGGAGAGTAGTATAGACTTTATTAGAGATAATTAACGATTTATTATTTATGTGGACATACAACTTTGGTTTGAAGGCAATGTAACCGAATTCGGATGTCGTATGCCTTTTGTAAATTTTGAGAATCATGTACAAAGAGAAGGTCTTTATGGCATAGAATGTTGTAAAGAGAACACCGAAACATTGGCATATATCATTAAATTAAATAAAGAAGATAAAATGACCGTATTATAGTCAATAGAACAAATTGTTCGTAACATGACAAATAAATGTGGAGCAAGCAAAATATTTGATTGATTTTGATAAAAAAAAGTTGGACATGATGTTTTTGATAGTCAAGTTAATAATTGCAAAATGAGTTCTAAATAATTTATCATTGTAAATGAAAATCAATATTCTTATCTTCTAAATTAAAAACTTTTGAAATTTAATTTGGTTTATTTAATTAACTTTAATTTGGTCTTAGGTCATTGTTATTATGTTTGATTTGTTGGAGCGTTTTTGGTTTTGGCATACGCTTCCAGATGTTTATTTTAACGCTTATTTTTTTACGCAACTTCACCAAATATTTTTGATTTTATTATGTGTCCAATTAGACACTATACATATCACCTGGAATTTTCTTGACTTCCTCTCTTTGAGCTGAACCTACTGATTTAAAGTCTATTTTACAGGCTTTGGTGCGGCAGCGATTTTATTTTCAATTTCGTTTGCAGAATCTATTTCTTTTTCATTATTCGATTTTTGGAGGTTTACATCTTCGCGCCGCAAATTATTACCAGGACAATTAAAGTAATCCAATTCGTTGCAATTGTGTCGTCTTTTTCCCGATTTTTATTGCATACTTAATGTTTTTTGAAAACTTGAATTCCGGTCTTTTATTTGTTTCTGGAATTTTATAATTGTTTAAATAACTGTTGTGTTGAAACTGTCTATTTCCAAGTTTTAAAGTGTGGGGTAACATTTCCATGTGTTCCAATATGTACAAGCGGTTCTTCAATTTCCTGTCACTTGTCGTTTAGCTGTTATTGCTGAAAGCTCTTCGATAAGCGCGTCGGAAGCTCAGTCGGTTTTTGGAACGTTTAACTCAATATAAAACTTCGGTCGTTTGTAACGTAGGGTCGAGAGGATAGCGCTAAAACCGGAAAATACTGACATCAGCGCACGTTTACATCGCAGGCACACAAACGTGAAAATATTGTTAATTAATTTCCGCGCATAGGTGACTCCAAGTCGTTGCCACTTTCGTCAATTCCTTTCTTAGACTTTTCCTTAACCTTAGCTATTCTTCTAACTGTCTGCAGCTACCTTTGCCACTTATCTTTCGAGCAGGAAAGGAGCCTAAGGCTCACAACCTACGAGTGGGACGCCAAATGTAATGAAGCGTACTGACACGTGCGCGAAACGCGTCCTCACGCTTCAATGGCTGGATAAGGACTTAATCTGACTTCGTATTATTTATTGAATTAATGACAAATCTTTATGATTATAATAAATGATTTTTATTGAGCGCTAAAAATTATGATTAAATACAGCGCATGATTAAACGTAAGCTTATATCAAAGTCTATTAAAAACAAGATCTAATTATCTGTGTGTCGCAAAATTTTATATAGTGGGGCACTTTGTTAGAGATCGTTGATCGCGCCACTATTTGGTCCAATCAGAGCGTAAGAACTAATCAACTTACTAACTCTGATGAAGAGTTGATTTAACTCTCATGGGAATAATGAGCTTTACAGCTAACCTGTAAACACTTCAAGGTCTCACATGAGTTTCCATATAACTCTATATTAGGTAAATAATTATAAATCTTATTAGATTAGATAACTTTATATAAGCGGATATAATAACTAAATAATATTTATTAAAACGGAAGAGCGCTCGAAGTTTTGAAAGGCACGTGAATAGGTGTGGTCACCTCTGTCGTCGTTTCAGTTCGTAATTAAATATGTCAAATATAAGCTTAAATTATGTTTTATCAGAAGCTATTGTAGTTATAATACCTCATATGCATAAAAGTAAATATAGAAATACTTCATATCTAAGGACCAGGGTATCTTTCCTTAAGAATTCCCAAAAAGAACAAATTAATGTATTTTTGGACCGATGGCAATAAATAAACTCCCCCCTTAGGCTGACACACTCCGGGACACCATGCTTTATTATTGGCATATTTTTCGATAAATTGATTGCTCATATTATTGCAATTTACTTTATTTTATTATTTACAATAAGCAAATAAAAATAAACATTATATGTAAACATATTTTTATTTGTTAAATATACCGAACAAAATTATAATCATTTATTGTGTATAACTTATAGCTGATTAACTTTATCAGAAATAAACCAAATCGTTAAATTTGAAAGATGTTAATTTAAAAATTAAAGGATATATAATAGCATAAAACTAGCAAATATGTTAAATATTAATACCAGAATCAATATTAATAGATTTTGCTCATTTATAACAATATAAATCCTTAATTAAAATAGGAATAAAAAAATAGAAATAGGTTAAATTCCGTTAATTAATATAAAGAGAAAAATGCCCGTTTGATGTATAAGGAAATAAATTAAAACACAATAACACCTAATTTTTCCCAAATTAAAAACTATACATTTTATTGAGTAAAAAAAAATAAAAACCGAACCTGAAATTTGTTGCAATTAATTAAATTTCATCCACTACGCATCCACATCACATCCACCCGAGTGCAACTGCGCACGTTCTCACTCGGAAATATATTCTGTTGTTTGAATAAATTAACTTTGAATTTGAAATTAAATATAAAGATGATATAAAAAATGGGGGTTTAAAAAAATTTGGCGGCTGAAATCTAAATGGGGAGACAGAGAATGGGCTTAAATTTTTAAAAATCAATTAAAAATTGATCAGTTAAAAATCAATATTAAAACTTTTATTAATTCAACAAAAAAAATTTTTAATATCTATAATTTATAGTGTGGAAATTAAACTTAACTTACGGTTGATCAATAAATTATTCGCATATACCATCAGTATAAAAAAACAAAAAATACTTTATATTATTGATCTATATTTTCATATCAACTTCGATTTTATTAAGTTATATTGCAGTTTATTCTAGGTTTTATTTTCAAATAAAAATTTAATATACAGTATTTAAAAATAAACATAATGCAATAAGTAAATTAGAGCTTTTAATGTTGCAAATTATTTTAAGTATAATCAATTTTTAGGTACAACTTATTGAGCTCCAAAAAATAAACAAATAATTCAATTATAGCGACGGTTAAATATAACATAATAAAAACGAGAATATTTGTTGCAAATAACGATGGTTAGTCACGATATCTTAATATTTATTAAAATAGTATTTCAACATTTAACAAAAAGTTGTTAGAGTATTAAATATAATTTCTAGTTTCCATAAGAACATGACTTTTTAGAGATCTATTCAATTCCGTGAAAATATGCATAATTTTGATACTTCATTGGACACGAGTAAACTATTGCCTGAAAATATGATCATAAAAATTGTGGCAATCATTTCTATGAGATAGGTTTGTGTCAGTTTACTATTGGTAATGCCAGGCGTAGAATAATCTATTCTTATCCAATTATAACATTATTATGCTTAATAATCTACTACATTCGAATATCGATTTCACTTACGACAAGAGAAAAAAGCGCAGATTTCTTTGTCAAAATAGGAGATTACAGTCACTTTTTAAATGTTCGATACCAGAATAACGTATCTTACATGTTATTATTTTTGGTGCCAATCGTTAGTAAAGCATTGCATTACTGGAGTTATAAAAACAACACGTTGCCATCATATATGAAATTGTTTGAAATGATGGCCGGATATATTTCCCCACAATCGATTGGCATCATTGATCAGGAGTTAGTCATCAAAATTATAAAAAAGTCACGAAATTTAATAAATGCCGTTATTATCAACACTAAATATCTTATTCCAAGTTTTGCTTTTATTGTTAGCTTTATACCATTAGCCTTCAACTGTAGTTACACTCATATAGTTCTATACGCAATTCCCTGGTCATTGAATCACTGCTATATTAGTTGCGTTGTCTGCGATGTTCTTTCGTGGCAAATCACTTACTTTTATTTGATTTGCTTTTATTTAAAATCAAAACTTCGAATTATGAATAGCAGAATAAATATTTTAGATTCGATAAATTTTAATCATGTCTCAATTAATATCCATATTCAAATGCTTTGTAAATTGTTTCATAAAATTTATTTGGAAATTGAAGACTATAATCGTGAATATTGGTCAAGGTTTTCATTTTGGCTCTATTTTATATTATCTTCAATAACATGTGTAATGACGTATAGCGGATTGTATGGTAACTTGTCAATAATATCTCGATTTATCTTTTTATATGCTGTAATTTTTTTCATCTCAATAATAATGGGTTTTATGAGTCCCGCTTCATCATTGGCTTATGAAAGTGCTAAGACGTATAAATATTTATTAAAATTTAATGCTCGTATTAATAAAAGGAAATTTAAGGCTTCTATGCGATTAAAAGTATAATTTTTTTAATTGTTAATTTTATTAATTTACGATTTCTCAATAGCTTTCATCATTAATCGAAAGAGTGAGTCAGAAAAGAGTTGGATTTTATTGTTGGAAACTATTTATTATTAATTATTTTCGCATTTATGAAGTATATAACAGATATTTAATTATAACGTTTTTACCTTAAATTCTTTTACAGGTGCTTATCCTAATCAGTATGCTTTTCTTAAAGTTAGTGCAAATATCTAACGAAGTTGGTATTAATTATTGACTATTTATTATTAATACTTTAATATAGTTGTTCTTTTAGCAAATTAAATGCATAAAAGTAAATAAAGAAATACTGTATATCAGAAGGGCTTGCCCAGGTTAACCCCCATCAAAAATTCCCAAAATGAACAAATCAATGTATTTTTAATGCTTTTTTGGCCGTTGGCAGAAAATAACACACGCCCCAGGTCAACACACTCTGACACTCTTGGGCACTATGCTTTATTTAATTGGCATATTTATTCGATCAATTTAGAGCTCATTTTATTATGTAAAATAAGCAAATAAAAATTTACATTATATGTAAATATATTTTTATATGTTAAATATATCGAACAAAATTATAATCATTTATTGTTTATAACTTATAAATGATTAGCTCTAGAAATAAACCAAATTATTAAATTTGAAATATGTTAATTTAAACAATAAAGGCTATATAATAGAATAAAACTAGCAAATATGTTAAATTTAAAGCACATAATCCTTCTCCGTTATAGAAATAATGCTACATAATGTATTATCATTAATTGTTATTCAATAAATTATAAAATGGTTGGGAAATGATTAAACATATATTGTAAGGCTGAGAGATTTTCGTAAGAATTAAATCGTTTCCAAAATTAGTGTTTCGGGCGCCAGTTGGCCAGCCTTAGGCCAACAATAGTCAATTCGAGTCCAAAATGAGAGTTTTTAGATATTTTAAATTTTTGAATTAGAAATAATTAAGACTGATTTAAAATGCTGAATAAATATTTATTTAAAAACATTAAAGATTAAAGTAAAATAATTTAATTTAGAGTTAAGAGAAACAATAATGAGTTAGCAGAAGGTAACCTAACTGAAGAGTTTGCTATAGTGTTCTAGCTTATATACGGTTAGGGTGGTTACTACTTTTGCGATATACCACATCCCTTATTTTGCAAGCGGCACGAAAATAGTGAGAAAGAGCACATAATGTTAGCTTTCTCAATCGATGAAATCGTGAGTTTGTGGCTGCGGCATTATACGAACGATTTTTCTTCATTTTATTATTCGTTAATTTATAGATAATTTATTCAGTGCTAGCGATTTTTGACGCATAGAGACACTCATCCCATACTGTATTTAAGGACAATCGATAAGCTTTATAGTGTCGCTAAACTCAAGTTTTAATGTAAAGTTTCATTAAACCCAGAAAATATTCATAAGATGGAGATTTAAATTTAAGCCTTTCAATTCCCCGCCTGAAAGGTATATAAAACTTTAGATTTATGTTCCTTTCATAGGAAGGTGATAGCATTCTCTTTTACACTTTTTTATAAATATTGTAATATTTTTAAGATTATAATAGTTATTATTGTATTAATACATCAGTTAGGATTATATAATAAACACCATGCATCAAGTACATTAATAGTTTATATTATAACACACAAAAAATTTTTTCGTATTATTAAATTGATACATTTTTTATAACTTTGTTTTTTATAAAATTTTTTAAATTTTTATAAACTATAAATCTATTAAACAACTACCTTAGTCTACTAAAAGTTATTGTTAGAATTATTCTATTTTTTTAAACATAGTCACAAAGATTATTTTATTGTTATTATAGATTATTTCATAAAGTATATTTGTTAATGATATATTAAATTGTATTTTTTTTTAATTTTAGTACATTTTATGTTTTTAATTTTAAATATTATTTATTACTATTTAAAGTTCTAAACTTCAGCATAAAACTAGTTGTTAAATACTAATACATATTATTATTTTTAGTCACAATGGTTGTTTAATTAATGAATTTTTTTTATAATTAGATATTTATGTTAATAGTTATAAGTAGGTATAATGATTTATGTAATAATACACACATATTAAGATAATACTGAAAAAATATTTATTCTCTTATAAAATTGCTATGTTTATTTCTATTAATTTTAAATGGAGGGGTGACTCCTACAAGAATATCTTTTAGATATACTTCATTATAGAGTCTAAAAATGTATTTTTCTCTGTCATATAATGAGCAAGAATAAAGAATATGGAGTAACTGTTAAGTTAGATAGCGAAGAGCAATCAGTTCTCTTCTATTAGTAAAAGTATAAAAATGAGTATGGTGGTTAAATATTTCGTTAGTAACCTCCATATCTAAAACGGACAATTGCTGAATAGCATCGCTTACAATTATTTTATGAGTTTTAGAAAAATGTTTTATTGTATCTCAGATTTCCTCGAATGGTTTCCCATATTTCTCGATGGTAAGTGGATTTACTTATTGTTGCCATAAGAACATTTTAATTATTTTTTTTTGGCGAAAACTCATTTAATTCCTTAAAAATAGTGAAAACTTTGATTCTCCATTCGACACGAGTAAACTATTGCCTCAACATATGATCATCAAAAATTGTGGCAATCATTTCTATGAGATAGGTTCGTGAATAAACTCTGTTTATTAATATCAAGAAAAAAATCCCTGACATATGACTCGTTCGATGTATAAGGAAATAAAGTAAAAACACAATAAAACATATTTTTCCGCAAGTTTAAAACCATATATATTTTATTGTGTATAAAAAAATACTAAATAACCGAACCAGATATTTGTTGCAATATATTTAATTTCATCCACCGTTTCCACACCACATCCACCCGAGTGCAGTTGCACACGAGCTATTTGTTAGTTGTATACAGAAAGTGACGTCACCTGTCACATGTTTATAGATATACTTAGTTAGTAATAGTAGTTCAAAACTTGTTTTTCTATTGTACTACATTGTGTACGAATTCAAAACTTTCAATAATTGAGAAATCTCAATACAATCTTCTTATCCCCAGTCAGCCTTGTTCTGTATACAACAAACAAATAACTCGTGTGCACAGGTTTTCACACGGAAACATGTTCTGTTGTTTTAATGACAGATTTTAATAAATTAAACTTCCTTTTAAAGATGATATATGGGTTTAAAAAAATTTGGCGGCTGAAATCTAAATGGGAAAACAGAGATTGAGCTTAAGTTTTTGAAACATGCAACTAAAATTCAATATTAAAACTCTTTATAATACAAAATAATTTTTTTATATCTCTATAATTTATAGCGTGGAAATTAAACTTAACATACAGATTATCTTAACAGAAGCAATAAATCATTCGCATATACCATCTGTATAAAAAAATACTTTACTTTATTGATCTATATTTTCATATCAATTTCGAGTTTTTAATATTGCAGTTTATTCTATATTATTATGTTTTATTTTCAAATAAAATTTAATATAATTAAAAATCAGATTCCAAATAAAATTGGTATACAATGTCGCTAAACCGTATTGAATGTTATTTGGAACAACTTATTTGGAAATTGAAGATTATAATCGTTAATATTGGTCAAGGTTTGCATTTTGGCTCTATTTTATATTATCCTCAATAATATGTGTAATGACGTATAGGGTAATGTATGGTAAATTGACAATAATTTCTCGATTTATCTTTCTATATGCTGTAATTTTCTGCATCTCAATATTACTTGGTTTTATGAGTCCCGCTTCATCATTGGCTTATAAAATTTAGTGCTTGTATAAATAAAATAAAATATTGGACTTCTATTAGATTAAAGGTATATGTTTTTAATGAAGAATTATATATTTAATAAATCATTTCTCTATAGTTATTATCATTAATCGAAAGAGTGAGTCAGAAAAGAGTTGGATTTTACTGTTGAAAACTGTTTATCATTAATTATTTTCGCGTTTATGAAGTATAACACAGTATAATTATATATTTAAAATGTAAATTTATTTTCTTTTCAGGTGTTTGTTCTAATCAGTGTACTTTTCTTGAAATTAGTGCAAATATCAATATAAGTAAAACATAAATAAATTCGGATGGATATTAATTAATACTTAATATATTCTTAAAATTCAGAATTGGCGGAAAATAAATTATTGTTTATTATCATTATCATTCATAGTTAGAATAAACTTAATAATAGGTTGATTACTGATTTAATTGCCTGTGTATTCATTTGATTGACTGGTTAAATTTAAAGATGCTTGATTTGCTTTAAATATACAAAACAAGTCAAATTTTTGTACTAAGTTTTTATAACTTTGTCCTTAAAGACAGCAATAATATGCTACTGATTTCCTACCTCAAACTTATTATATTTATGATTGTAAGTAAAAATTTGTAATTATATCCAAGGAGTCCCAGAGTTCGTAAACCTGATGGTTACTTTCGGAGTTTTCGAAATTTTAAAGGGGGAGTCAAACTACTGGAATTTGAACAACAATTTTCCTGCCGTCAGCCAAAAAACACTAAGAAAACATTGAATTGTTCATTTTCATTTTTTATGTAGTTGGGACAACTTTGAGAATTCTTGTGAGGAATGGGTTAACCTGGGCAAGCCCCGTCTGCGACACCATGAGTATATCTAATGATTTTAATTTTGAAGCTCAGCTCAATTTTTTCCAGTTTTGAGCTTAAGCTCTCCCAGTTAAAGCTCAGGCAAATTGAGCTTTCTGACATCATTAATAATAAATCCCTCTTTTTTGTTAAACTTTTCAATCATTAACATAATAGGTTATAGTTAAGAAATTGAGTATTCAAAAAGGTATGATAGTTTGGATTAATTAACAGTTTAGCTCATATGCGAACTTATACTTGTTGCAAATCATGAAAAATGGTGCATTTTATATTAAGTTAAGAATATTGTGTGAATGTAGAAGAGTTTGTATTTTATCAATTTCTACAAACATTTTCTGCTTTTTTTGACCACAGATTGAGTCATATTTTTGCTAAAGCAATGCTATTAATTCATTTATTCATCAAATTATTCAATTAATTATTTGTGTATTTTTATATAAGCGTTACTTAAATGAAATTATTACAAAATTGATCTTTTTTCTTGAATAATTTTTAAGTAAAGTTCCTTTAAATTACTCAATTTATTATAATATTGACTAATAAATTAATATATCTATTTTTGTTTTAATATGATAATGAAGTATTTAGTAAAATAATGACTATTTGACCATATATTTCAAAATAAAATAGACCAGCAAAACGTTGACGAAAACATTCAGAAAATTAATTTTGTTAATCTACATTAGCAATAAATGTTTTGCTGAAATAGTAGAAAAATAAAATAGAAACACTTAAAACTTTCTAAATTTTGATAATTTATAGTAAAATGAAAAATGCCAGTAAACTGTGGATAATTATCTATTCGAAACAAAAAGATGCCGCCAATTAGATATCACACTAATAAAAAATTAAATGAAAAAGTCATTATATTTCCTGTATCTAAAAATAAAGTCAACAAAACTTATATTTTAGATTTAAATTGAGCCATAAACTAGTTTTTTATAACAAATTAAAAAGTTAATACAAAAAGTCCCATTAAACAGTGAATCACTCTTTATTTTGTCTTTTAAAACAAATACATGATTACTAGTGTTACAAACCTGTTTCGCGGGAATTAAAACATGAATATTAATCATGGCTTAACTACTATCCATATTCAAATTCCAAAAAAAATTGTCGCATGAGGTCTATTTATAAATCGAAGATTAAAATAATAAACATTGGTCAAATTTTGCATTTTGGCTCTATTTTATATTATAGTCAATAACATGTGTATTGATGTATAGCGTAAAGTATGGTAATTTGGAAATAATATCTCGATTCATCTTTCTATAGCTGAAATTTTCTGCATCTCAATTTTAATTGGTTTTATGAGTGTGCATTATGATTGTGATTCATAGTGGGATTATGAAAGTGCAAAGACTTAAACATACTCATATGGGGAGATAGAGATTGGGCTTAAATTTTTGAAACATTAAAAATCAATATTAAAACTCTTTATAATTAAAAATAATTTTTTTTAAATTTCTCTATAATTTATAGCGTGGAATTTAAACATAACTTACAGTTTATTTCAACAGAAGAAATAAATCATTCGCATATGCCTTAACTAAATTAAAACAAAAATACTTAATTTTATTGGCCTTTATTTTCATTTTAATTTCGAGTTTATAATATTGCAGTTTATCATATTTTATTATGTTTTATTTGGAAATAAAAATTTATTATATTTAAAAATAAACATATTTCAATAAGTATAATCAATTTTTGTCTACAACTTATCGAGATCCAAACTTCAATAACTTAATTAATTCAAGTAATAAGATGTTTTCTAATTATAACTTGATAAAACGAGAATTTATGTCAAATTTGATCCAAATAATGCTGCTAACCTTTAGTAATGATCTCTAAATCTATTTTAAATTGGTATTTCACCAATTAATATAAAGATGGTAGAGTTTTACATGTATTTTCTTATGTTACGATAAGAAAATTATTTATAACTTTTTATAAAACTATTTAATTCAATAAAAATATGGAAAATATTGATACTTCATTCGACACGAGTAAATTATTGCCACAACATATGATCATCAAAAATTGTGGCAATCATTTCTATGAGATAGGTTTGTGTCAGTTTACTATTGGTAATGCTAAGCGAAGACTAATCTATTCTTATCCAATTATAACATTAATATGCTT
>JAQIXJ010003143.1:0-13578 GCA_034700185.1 Phthiracarus laevigatus
ACCATTCAGATTTAACCAATTGTTTTCTCTAGTAAGTTGAGGCCTGGGATACTCGGGCCAAACTTTATTAGGATCCACACTCGCAGCCCATCTAGTTTTGATTCGATTACCTACTGGTGACCAACTTTTAAAACAAATTTTGAAATTGAATGCAACAATTATTATAGTAACTACATTTTAAATGTATTAAAATTATTTATTTCTCAAATAAGATATGATAGTTATTTTATAAACAGATATAATAGTAATTTATTTATTTCAATTTAAAACACTTATTAGTGACTTTAACATATTTCCTTTTAATACAAAGGTAGGTTTATTTCAAATGGAAATGAGCAAAATGTATTCCTTAAAGTCTTAACCTAATCAGCATGAGCTGTATTATTATGGTATGCCATAAAATTCCATTATTTAAATATTTATGCGAAAAAAGCCTTAATTGTCAAATTAAGATTTTAAACTAGATTTAATAATAATGAGCAGAGTCAAGACTTATTCGGAACTAAAACACCAAAATTTCGGTCGGAAATTCTGACAAAAAAATCGACTTTATTCGGATACATTTTCGGCAAAATAGTTAAGGTTTTTAGTAGTAAATTATAGATATACAAAGATAATTTTTGTTTATTAAGAAAATTACCGAAACAACGTATATTTAACTGTACATTTGTTGGTTTTTGAATTATTTATCGTTAATCTGATAATAATTTTAAATAAACTCATTTTTCCAGGAGAATCATTGTAAAACATCACGTATTAAAACTCTTCGAATTAATACAACTATTTTTCACTTAATTCTACTTTTCGGTATAAATTCGGCAAATATCGGAAATTTTTAAACACACAATAATTTCATAGTTGTTAACAGAATACATTATTATACATTATTATACAAGAGACGCGCCCCAAATATTAGGCTCAAATTAATACATTTATATAATGTTAACAATCTCATTAACCCCCAACATCACCCATATTCACATCGAGTCCATCTTTATATGAGCTGTGTCCAACTACACTAAGGTTATTATGTAAACAATATGATAACTATGAATACAATAGCAGTAACGTTACGTAAAATACTTACAATGCGCATAAACACATCGATAAGATTAATAAAAAAACTTATATTCTCTTTGAATATGATTCTGTACATTAATAAAACCTGTGTAGAGAGTTCAAACTTAAAAAATGGTTTCAAAACAAGTTTATCCTTACTAAGGAACAGCTATGCTTAAAAATGTTTATAATAAATTTAAAAGTTAATTCTCATTTTCATAGACAAAATAAAATAGTTATACTCGCCCATTACAATATACAACAATTAATATAAAAGTAACTGAATGCAATAAATTAAACATCTCTAATGTATCTTTTCTTCCTTTATTTCATTTGATTCGTACGATAGGATGCAATATTTCCTTTCAATTAACAGGAATTGATGATAGCAACATATTAAGACAGGAAATAAAGAATATACTTCACTGTACATTAGTTATGTACATTAACTATCCGGTTAAAGTATACTAGGAAAACTCATCCATTTCTTACTTAAAATGCGGAAAAAAATAATAGTGCATGACATTAGTCATACAATAAGAACTAATTTCTTAAAAAAATTTTTAACTGCTTAATTATAGTCGGTTTTGGGAATTGGTTCCCATAAGAGTACATATGAAAACTTACATAACTGAGTTAAAAAGTGTGAGTTTTTGCATTAAGAGTGATAAGCTATACAATTGAAAGCAATGATGCTAAACAAAGTAAATCACATTTTAAACGTTAATCCATGAATATAAGTAAATAATGAATGAGGATGCAAAATAACAGTCAATAACTTCGCCAATAAATTTTGTTGTTTAATTTGACTAAACAGTAATTGTTTTCTCTGAATAAACTGAAATAACGTTGGGTTATATGAAATATGTCGATATCTGGATTTATATCTGTTGTCGGGTTACTATTGAATTGTTATAACGGTTATATTTATTTTAAACATAATCAGATTATAGTAATAGTCTGTATAATACTTATAACCAAACTTATTGGAAATGATATGAACAATAGTTTCGCAAACCATAAACCCATAATGAAACAATAATGGTATTAAACTCGCTTATGGAAGTAAAACATTAAGAGTACGATCTGTTGCCGATCTAGGGTTGTAAGTATTCAAACACATCTTTGGCATTAAACTAAGATATTTGAATAACATATTTTTATCTATCGCGATGCAAATTCTCTCTCATACAACTTTTGTGTATTTATTTGCAAATGTATTGAAAAAGGAGATATGTTAAATCAAATAATTAGGATTTTATTGAGAATAATAATTTAAATAAATAAGTGAAATAAAAATACTGATAAAATATTGATTGTAACGTAAATTCATGCGAAGGTTATGTATTGAACATTATATAATTGATCCTTTGGTTTCAATAACATTTTATGAAAATTCAGCGCATTTGGTTATTTAAACGAAACAATATAAAACGAAATAATAAATAAGAACGGCACATTCATAGAGAGCTCACTTTTTATAGGTTTATGAACATGACTGTAACAAATATACGAATTTTAAAACAAAGATGGAAAAACTTCAAATCCCTTAATTAATATAAGAAAAATGTGCAATCTTTCATTCAATATAAGACTGCGGACACCGTTACGGACAGACAGACGGACGGACGGACAGACAGACATGGTCAAATGCATAAGCTCCCCTTTTTTAAAAAAAGTGAGCTAAAAAATACTAAATGTTATACAATTTAAGTATTATAATAATAGGTTAATGATAATTTTACTTTTTTTAAATTTTATAAAATTTTATAATTTTTATGTTGATAAGATAATGTCCGTTATGATAAAGTATATAAATGTAATTTAAATGAATAATAAATCAAAAATACGATAAATATCATTGGTGTTATGTGATATTATCTCACATTTGTTATCTAGATTAATACAAAAATAATCTTAATAGCAAAGAAATACTTAAGGTTATGAAAATATAAATCAATTCCATTTATAATTTATAAAATAATTTGAATATAAAGAAGCAAGAATTGTTAGAAAAAATAGAATATGATTAAATATTAAAACCATTGTCGCGATAAGTTGGGTGATATATAGCATGGTGTCCATTGATACTGCTGCTGATTGACGGATGGTCCGTAAGTATTTCCTTGTTTGTTGATTACAAATGGCATAACTGCAGATCGAACTTGTAATAAATTGCAAGATCTAACCATCAGCTCAATTACGGTTGAAAATAGTGAATAATTGTTTTCTGTATTGTTGAGGTCCGCATTGTTAATTTATTCACATGGAATGTTCGGTAACTCACAAAGCAAGGAGACTTGGGTCCTTAAGTGATGCGATGAGGTGCACAACTCTTCTAGCATATAATAAGAAATATATTTTCTGTCGCGTTGCTATTGGAAAGTAGAATTGCGGTAACTATTACGTTTATTTCTGTCGTTGTTCATCCTAATGGAGTGTAATAGCAATAAGACGAAGACTTCTATTCTGTTGACGTGGATTCCTGAATTTTCTAACGAACTCGCGAATAAAGTTGATGGCTTCTACAATGAAGTCCGCATTTGTATTGTTGACGTACTGTTCGTAATTGAGTTTAGGTCCAAATCTCTCTTTTCTGCTAGCAGGATTATTAAATCCTACTTCGACTTCTAATTCTGACAATGTTCGGTTGCAGACTTCAATAAATAAATTAATTCCTAAGGTTTCTCTCATTAAACTTATCACACCAAAATCGTCTGTGAAATTCCTATAACCGAAAACAACTTTAAAGTTAAACTTGACTTTCTTTCACAGAGTCAAAAAAGTAAAATTACCAAAGAATTCGTTTGCCAGTGCAAGTCGTGGATTAAGTTAACACAGGTGTGAGTTTGTCCTATAATTGGTTAAATATAAATCCTGCTTAAAATACCAGTTTTCCAAATACTAGGTTCTATATACATCAACTGTTATAGTATTTTAGGAAATCGTTTAATTAACTAAAAAAATTCGCACACTCCTTTCAGTACATAATTTTTTTTATGCGTAGTACTAAGAGTCATTAATTGTTTAAAATAATTTTTGAGACTGGCTGGTTACGGTGAGTTATTTAAAAAAATTAAAGAAATATATGCTTTTAGACGATTTCTTAAAATTTTCAAAAAACTGGAATATTTGATTCAAAAAGTCTTATTTAATATAAATTGTCTTCATTCCATGTCGATAGAAATTTTGGTTTATAATTTATGCAAATAAATTTATTCGTTCACTCCTTTCCGAACTAAATTTTTTTGATAAACACTTCACTAAGTATTTTATTGCATAAAATAATTTTTGAGACTGGCATGTTATTGTGAGGTACTCAAAAAAGTAATGAAATAAAGGATTTCTTAAAATTTTCAAAAGTATGGATTGATTGAATAAAAAAATTTCTTACTTAATAATATATAATCATTCCTTGTCAAAATAAAATAGGGTTTACAATTTATGCAATTAAAATTTTCCGCCCACTCCTTTTTGTTTTCTAGTTTCACTATGGTGAGTCCTTATAGTACTCCCTTGTTTTATATAAAATTAAATGCTGGCTGGATAGTTGTTGGGTTAAAAGTTTCAAACAATAACTGATTAATAAGTTTATCTAAACATTTGTTGAACTAAATCTTAAATATTAAAATTCAAATCAAAACAAAAATTAGATCCTTAATTAAATGACATTTATGTGATCTGTATGTTATGTTATGACATATATGTGAAGTTTATTAATAAAAGGTTAATCAAATTAATAAGTTTTAACGTAATGTTTGATGGAAGTTTTTATATATTTAAAATTTACTAACAACTTTTAATTAAAATTACTATACAGTAAATAGCGTGTTAAAATATATTTTTTCCAAAACTTTAAATTGATGGTCAGATATTCTGGGTTCAAAGAAAACACATAACTTTGCACTTAAGTTAGTTGTCCTTAAATCCGATACTTTATAGCTTTAGGGATAGAATAAATGTACGATCTTCTGGTTTATACAAAAAAAATGACTGAAGTGGTCTTTAATTGATTAAAAATTTTTCCCCTCTCCTTTTTACAAGAAATTATTAAACAAGATGCTCCTATAATAGATCTATTTCAATTATAAAAATCAAATCTGGCTGGTTAGTTTTTCTATGAAAAAAAAATTAAATAGATTATTAAAAACAAGAAAAATTCCGAAATGTATTTAAACAGCGTTATATTCCTTCTTATTTGACTGTGGATCAAATTGTATTCAAGAGGTCCACACTATTTTTCCTTTATATCTTATCAAAACGTTAAAGTTAATCAGAAGTGGAAGTTTCATTTTAGTGATCAATAAAATGGTATTTTACTTTCATTTTAAAATTTTTCATTCATAATCTAAAAAAATAAATATTATTTTATGTCGGACATTTCTGTTCTATTTGAGGGATTGATCGATGATGTAAGCGATAGATTGGAACAAGCGTCGGTTTCAAACCCTGCAAATTATACTGGTGTATCTCTACCGACGGAAAATGAGGAGTTTATTGAAAACTTGGTCCATACTTTCAATATTACGAAAAAGTGAGTTGTACGTTTTTTATTGTTTTATTTCTTATTTGTCAATTTACACGTGTATATAATAAGTGAAACACAGCAAGTTAATGAAGGTCAGGACAATGATTTCTGACATCCACGAAACATTAGATTAGATGATAAATGAAGATGAATGTCCTTTGACAACTGGAGCGGATTTTAATGAAACCACAAAAGACTCCGTTTTCGCTAAGACAACTGTGCTACAAACAAATTTAAATCCTATTGTAATCGGTGGCAACTTAAGACTAATGGAGACTGCTTTGTCTTCTACTCTATTAATATTCCACGTAAAGGTGTTAAACGGATGCACCCTCCTGAATTTGGTAATCCTAACCCAAGTAAATCTAAAGTATCAATTAAGAACTCATGTGTGACTTCAAATGGATAACGTGCCAGTTTTGATATTGTAGGAAGAGTGCGTTATAGCAACGGTTTTATAGTTGACACTGTCCTTGAAAGTAATCGTTGTGAAAAAAGTTTGAATATATGAATACTATTAACAGGTATTTTTTATAATTTTAATTTTAATAATCTGTTTACACTAGTTTTGTTTTTATAAACCAAATTTGAATGTCGACTGATTCTAAGATCATTTGGATAAAAATGTAGATAGAGGCGTAGACAATTTTCCCAACGATTTGACAGATTTTTATTTAATAACTTGGTTTAATCATCCGAACCTTTATTAAGTTTCCCTATAGCAGCAATTTCTCGGCATGCTATGAATGAATATCGAGTTCAGCTGAAATACGGAGAAAAAAGTACTTCCAAATGGCCGTAAAGTATAATCGAAAAAAGGCCAAAAATTTACCAAAGGGATGTTAAATTCAAGTTCGTACAACATGATATTTTTGGATTATGTACAAAACAATTTGATGTCAGATAAAACATTGAATTCTACTAGTAAGTTAAACATTGAAATAATTGGATATATACACAACTATTAATTGTTTTTTAGAGACATAATTAAAGACATTTCAAAAAATGAGCTGTGTTATTATTTTTTTCTGATACGTTTCTTGATGATTCGGAGTTTTATGTTGTCTCCACAACTGGTGTAAGTAATAATCTCAGACGTGAACTTGTAAATCGCACTAAATAACTGTAACGATCCGATCTTAAAGGATATTACATGGAAAGCGACAGTGGAATACCTAAAAAGGTTAACAAAGCAGTTAACAATGGCAAAACAGTTTTAGTCAAAGTGATGACAACAAGCTATAATGGTTACCCATCTGCGTTCTGTCACACTTCGATATTAGTAATGAAAAACCGAGATGAACCTGAAGGTACTTTTTAAATGTTTAATAGCTTTAATTGCATAATAATTTTTTTGTTTTATAGCTTTTGGTAGGATCCAATTAGAATGCAGGATGCGATTACTACCCCACAGAAAACGTATACGAGATTTATTGAAACAAGTTTATGTCAACAGACGTTTGACAATTTTACACGGTAGGCAACCAAAGGAAAAAACGGATTGCCAAATGCGATCGATTATTTTTATTGCAAACTTCTGCGATAAATAGAATCCAAGTAAGCTTCCATCGAAAAAATACGATTTGGTTTCAAAAGCTGTCGTTGAAAACTTTGACAACTAAACCTGTTTAGTATTTACTACTCGATTTAAATATTTATTTAAATGATTTAATTTTTTGATATTATTTTTAGCCATTTTGAAAAAGTTGAGCTATTGAATTTGACATGTCTCTATGTGTGTGTTATAGACTTTTTTGATTTTTTGAATTTCTTAATTTTTATAATTTTTTGAATTATTACCAAAATTTTTGGATATTTTTGAAGTTTTTGAATTTTTTTGATTTTTTTAAGGTTTGTAACGAAAGGATGACGAGTGGCGAATGTAAACAACAACGTGACTTATTAAATCATAAGATGAAACGTTTATCAGTAATTTCAACTGAACTAGAAGAACATTACAGCAGTCTCAACAAAAAAAGGTCCACCAAATGTTTGTGACTCTTGCAATGGCTAATAGTTCGAATCTTCAATAATTAAAATATCGTTATAGTTGTCAAAAAAAGTGATTCTAAGGAAGATATTAACATTTTTCACACAAATAATATCCACCTAATGACATTCTGTATCACATGTTACCGTGAAATTACATCAAACATAGTTCCAACACCATTGTAAAGTTTTCGAAGTAATTCCTTAAATTTATATCTATCAAGATTTTCGAGATTTGTCGGACTAAATCTACAATCACATATCCTGTACCTATTTTAGCAAAAATAATCCCATCCTTATCGATCCCTTAAATGATTCTTAACATAGATCCCATTTCTTCCTTACCAAATATTTTTCCGGTAATACCGTCAACTTTAGGAGAGTTTGAATAAAAATCAAATAGAAACAAGAACGACACATTCAAAGTGAGCTCACTTTTTAATTTTTAAATCCAAAGCATAGTTTTGCTAACACACGGACAGACATACAGAAATAGTTAAAAACAGTAATTCCAATTTTATATAAAAACAAGAACGACACATTCATAGAGAGCTCACTTTTTTATAATTTTATGCTTACTTAAGTAAAAAATATAATAGTTGTCAAGTTAAGTGTAAAAGTCATAATTTTTTAATTGATGTAAGACTGCGGACACCGCGTCGGACGGACAGACGGACAGACATACTCAAATCCATAAGCTCGCCTTTTTATAAAAAAAAGTGAGCTAAAAAGAGCTAATATGTTAAATTGTAATTATAAATTAATTCATATAGCGATCTTGAAGATGTATCCAATTTTACTTAAACATTGTGATTATATTAAATCAAGAGATGATAAAATCAAAATCCATGAAATCGTAGAAAAAATGGCTTCGCTATTATCGGAAAAAATAATCAAAAGATTCGATAGCGTTATTGATCAACAAACTGGTAAACGAATGGTCTATTTCACTTATCGATATTTTTTATTTCACGTGGCAAAGTAGATAAGGAGAAAACTCAATTTGAATTTAACATAATACATGTGTATAACACATGCAGTCATATATCGATACTGAATATAGTATATTCATTTAGGATTATGAGATCTTTGTAATGGACGAAGTTTTCTTGATAGATGTCCATGAACTTAACTAACAACTGTTATATAATTTTTCAGACGTTAATAAAAAATATACATCAAAAATAAATAATTTTTTTAAATTTATTTAATGCAAGACACATTCATAGACAGCTCGCTTTTTAAGATCTTAATGTACGATAACCTCATGTTCTCCATTTTTTCAAATCTGTGTATTTTGATGATACACGGACGGACATACATAGTTATAGACACTAGCTCTACTATTTTATAAAAAGTGAGCTAAAAATAATTCATACTAATCATACTGTTTCATCATTCGAGCAAATCAGTAACTGTGCTTAAATTAAGGTGAAAAAAGTAACAAATTCATGTGTTTTACTACTTTAACAAATCATTCATTAAAAAGACTTTGAATTTTAATTTATGGATGTTTTCTTTGGCGGATTATAAAAAATAAAACTTAAAATATATGATTAGACTTTTGATTTTTGTTAAAACAATTTAATTTTTTAGCTCACATTTTTACAAAAAAATGTAAAGCTTAAGAATTTGACAATGTCCTCCACTTTGACTTTGTTGTCTGTCCGCAGAGATTTTATGTTATAACATAAAATTTAGATGTAAAAATCCTATTCAATATTTAAATAAAAACAGATATATAAACAAGAATGAACATTAGTAATGCGCTCACTTTGATTCATAGATTATTTAAGTGAATAGTTATGTACATTAGTTTAGTGAATAAGAAATTAAATGAATTTATTTTACGCCAAAAGAGCTTGTTAAATTAATGCTGAAAATGAATTTAAATAAAGATAAAAATGAATAGCTATATTTTAAAAAATCAAAAAATTTCAATTAAAAAAGTAGACGGCACATTCATTAGTAGCTCACTCTCTTATAGTTTAATCTAAGCTAATAAGTTTATTTAAGGACTACCGTAATAATTATTCTTCAGTTTTCTATCATGTCAAAATAAACTTGTATAAATACATGCTAAATTCAATGGTCGAGCTAGCGAGGACATACAGACGGACTGACATTGTCAAAAGCATAAGCTATTTTAAAAAAGTGAACCAAAAAAATTATTCCCAATAAAGTATTTTTAAAATCCTCCCCTGGCCGTTGCACCTCTCGACCCCTATATCTTTGGAATCATATTAAAGAGAGGAGTGTAAGTCGGGGAATTTCGAGGTGGTGGGACCCCATTCTTAAAAATGGGGGCAAAAAAACTGTTTCATTAGCATTATACTGGCACTCCCTGAACGGTGTTGGAGATGTGGTTCGAGGTGGTTGGCACCCCTTAATCAGGGGGGGGGGGTTTAAAAAAATCTATATTTCTATTCGAAACATTTATTTATCAACTCAGCTCTAAAAACGGAGTAAATTGAGGGGTCACTCAAAAGGGTGGAAAGGGATTACTCGCACTGGTAGGTTTCGGGTATGTATATATTTCAAAGTTATCTGTGATACCTTTTATTGGCGCCTCACCCGACCCATATATCGTTGGATTCAAATCGAAAAGAGGAGTGCACATCAGGGTCGTTAGAGGTAGTGGTGCCCTTCCTGCGAAAAATGGGTTAGAAAAATTGTTTATAAAGCATTATAGGCTCCCCTCCTAGACGTCCACCCTCTCAACACCTTTATCAATATGTCAAACAACTAACCTCTAAAAACGAAGTAAAATCAGCAGTCAATCGGGGTTGCGGAGTGGTCACTCGCGGGGATGGGGTTCGTGATAAATCAGTGGGTTTGGGGATCAGTTGGGTAGTGCTTGAATTCTTTCAGGGGGATTCTGGATCAGTCGGGTCTGCGTCGGGATCAGTTGAGTGCTGCTTGGGATCGGTCGGTTGAGGCTCGGGATCAGTCGAATGGGGTTCAGGAACATTTGGGTATGGTCTTGGATCAGTCTGGTGTTTGGGTATTAGTCAGGTTGGTTGGGGACAAGTCATGTTCTTTATCGATAATTCTGGTGGGGTTCGGGACCTGTCTAGTGTTGTTCTGGGGGCATTTGGGTATGGTTTGGGATCAGTCTGGCGGGGTTGGGGATCAGTCAGGTAGGTTGGGGATGAGTTTGGTGTGGTTTGGGAGCAGACTGGAGAGGTTCGGGATCAGCCGGGTAGGGTTCGGGTGCTATCGGATTGGGTTCGTGGCAAGTCGGGAGGGAAACGGCTCAGTCCTGTGGGTTCGGGATAAATATTGTGGTGCTGGGGATCAGTCGAATGGGGTTCGGTATAAGTCATGTGTTGCCTAGGAACAGTCGGGTGGGGTTCGGGAACATTTGGGCATGGTTTGGGACAAGTATGGTTGGGGATCAGTCAGATAGGTTTGGGATTAGTCTGTAGGGTGTAACCATTCGGGTTGGTTTAGGGATCAGTCTGATGCGGGTTTGGGAAAAGACTGATGAGGATTGAGAACAGCCAGGTAATGTTTGGGAGACATCGGGTGGGGTTAAGAATTAATATGGTGGGGTTAGGTATAAGTCGAGTGGGTTTCGCGATCAGTCAGGTTTGAGATCAACCCGTTGGTGTTCGGTCGGTTTCGGGATTTCGGGATCAGTCGGGTGGGTTTCGAAATCAGACTATTTGGTTTCGGGGTTAGTCTGGAGATCAGTCGGGTGGGTTTCGGGATAAATCGGATGTGTTCGGGACAAGTTGTTTTGGGTTCGGAATAAAATCTGGTGGGGTATGGGATTAGTCAAGTCGGGTTGGGGATCAGTCTGGTGGGGTTTGGGAGCATACGGGTGAGGTTCGGGATCAGCAGGTTAGGGTTTGGGAGCAATCGGGTGGTGTTCGGGAGAAGTCTGGTGGGATTCGAAATCAATCTGGTGGGGTTGGCTTTCATTCGGGTGGAGTTCGGTTATAGTCGTGTGGGCTTCGGGTCCAATTAGGAGTTTTTCAGGATAAGTCAGGTAGGGTTCTGTATCAGCCGAGTAAAATTCTACACTCAGGTGGGGATCGGCATAAGTCGGGTGGGGATCGGGATCAGCCGGGTGCGTTTCTGGATCAGTCATATGGGGTTCGTGATCAATCGGATGAGGTTCTGGAGCAGTCAGTAAGGTTCCGGCATCAGTCTGGAGCTGTTCAGTGTTCGTTTTGCGAAGATATAATTCACTTCTTAATAAAAATATATAAATAAATATAAGTTGACAGAGTTTTCACTGGTTTTTCAACCAAAATCCTACCGAAAAATTCAAATTTTCTGACCAAAATACCCTAAACTTAATTATATAATTTAACTTAATGGTATATATTGCAATATAAACCCTTGTTATTTTTTGATTGCACAAAAGTATGTTTACCATGAAATAAGAATATCTTTTATTATAACTTGATAATTTTAAAAAATTATGGCATATATTGCAATATTTACGACAGTGAATGAACTGATTATGATATTATTTTATTATAGCAAATAGCTGCTAAATTGGCCAAACAAACTAATTAAATTAATTTTGACAAAAAATTTTTTTCAGAATTTTGACTTTTTTGTGAATAAACGTTATTTTTAGTTTTTGTTTATACTCAATTCAATAGCTAGAACTTTAAGATATTGTTTAAAAAATAACTAGATTATTTGTTTATTTTTAAATGGTTTTCTAAATCTTATTTAGTGTCGTTAGTTATTCAATTATTATAATGTTAATTAAATAATTAATTAATTCTATAAATTCTTAAAATATTTCAATTTTTCAATATTTAAATAAAAATAAATAACATTTTTTTACGATTTTCCAACTCTACTGAAAATGCCTGAACTTTGTGAAGCATTAATTTTGTCTTAAAAATGCTTCATGTTAAGACATAATTCCTTATAATACATTAGGGACCTCTTTAAGTGTATAACTTAAAATTTTGTGTTTGTAATTGAATATGTTTTTTTATTGGTGGAATTTTCCGACGGGAGCCACTGGAATGGTAAATTTACGTTTGTGTGAAGGGGCCTAATATTAAGTAGGAGGTATAAATTGGTCTCGGCTCAGGTTTGGCAAAATGGTATATTTTTATAGATTCCCTTAATCGAGTGGATTGCGAAAATGTAGGATTCGATCTAAAGTTTTGCCCGGTTCAACCACAAGCTTAATGTTATTGTAGTTTATTTTTAAATGGTTTTCTAAATATCATTCAGAGAAGTGAGTCATTCAATTATTATAATGTTATTGATAAGACTTCATAATAATTATGAATAATTCATTAAATTATTAAAATTTTACAATTTTTCAAAACTTAAATAAAAATAAATAACATTTGCTTCGATTTTCCAACTCTACTGAAAATATTTTAACTTTCTTGAACTTTCAGAAGCATTAATTTTAATTACGGTATTTTTGTCTTAAAAATGTTTCACGTAGACATAATGCTTTATTTATAATACATTCGGTACATTAGGTACCCCTTTATTGATGTCTGTATACGAGATCCGCTAAAAACATAAAAAGTAAAGATAAAAATAAAAATTGCGTGAACTTCAGTCAGACATTATTAAAAATAAAAATATGATCCTATTCATCAAAATAAGACAATACAGAAGTTTATTTTTATTGAACAAAAATTTAATTTAATTAGTTTATTTGGCCAAATTTACCGCTAAATATTCTATAAAAAATATCAGCCTTCTTATCTGATTTACTGTGATATACTGTGGCATTGTTGGATGCTATAATATACAATGTTGTAAAACAGTAAAAAGCATGTAATATGTAATTATGTAATAATAGTATTTTTTTGAAAATCGGTAAGATATATAAAGAGACATTGAAACAAATAATTAAACTTAATTGAGTAAATACCAAAAATGAATAACTTAATGCTAACTCTATTCACTATTGTTACAGTAATTCTGTGCTCTGTTTCTCATATGCAATGTTTGGAAAGAGAGTGGGAAATTATTCCTAATAATTATATTGTTAAATTGAAAAA
>JAQIXJ010003144.1:0-13578 GCA_034700185.1 Phthiracarus laevigatus
ATTTAACTATTAGCTATTTATCATTTCTAAACATCCCTTAAGTCCATTTGTAACGTATTCCATTGATTATTGTTATTCCTAAACAATGTGATATTCACTAATTATTTCCTTATAATAACAGAGGAAGTGAGATATGCGTTCAAAACATGTACTAGAATTAATAAAGTACTAGCCATAAAACCAATCAGAATTAGTTAAGTCTTATGACAGTTTTAAATAGTTTTATATTTGGATAGCATACAATGTTAAGTGGTATTTAAATGAAAATTTCAGAAAAAAAATTAAAGCATTCTTAATAGATGTCCAAATAAAGCATGTTTCACACAATTGATCTTTTATTCAGCTTTTTTGTGCTAATAGTAGTTATAATACTAAATAATAATTATTACAGTGATTGTAAAACATTCATACAAAATGGTGAATTAGTAAATCTTTCTACTTGTTATTATTTAGACCGTTATAGCAATAGAGTGGATGGTTATTGTACAAATACTAAGTATTGTTGTCCGAATTATTTTAGTTCGCCATTAACAGGCAATTGCTCTATTGATAAACTGTGCTGTGAAGACAATATATTATGTAACGGTTTGTTAAAATACAGAGATTAAAGTAAAAATATTGTTTAATTTTTGATTACTTTACGAATCTAAAGAATGTCCTGATGGCCATCGCTTTGTGAAAGATACGTGTGTCGAAATCGATGAGTATGTAGGGTTTGTCCAGTTAAAGGTAGCCAACAATAACTAATTTTAATAGCAAATAAAAATTACCTAACAATGCAGTTTAATTTAAAAATAGACAAACGCACGCATTAACAATGAAAGTTCTATTAAGGATGAAATTTTATATATAAGTTACAGTTAAATGAAAACCTACAAACCTACCAAACCTACCAAACCTACCAAACCTACCAAACCTACCAAACCTACCAAACCTACCAAACCTACAAACCATCCAAACCAAACAAACCTACAAAACCAACCAAATATTCCAAACCTATCAAATACTGCATAACAAAACTTGCAAACCTATAAAACCAACAAATATTCAATATGTTTATAACTCTAGTATAATTTGCTTGTTTTTAACAATTAAAATTTGTAATAATAAACTTTTTCGTTTTTAAACATATTTTTAAAATGTCAATTGTTGACGACCTTGTTCTGCACATCACCCGACTTTTCTTATAATTTTATGTAAATATTCATCAGAAATGTGTGCCAATACATTACTAATACTATTTTATTTATTTAAATATATAACATTAAAGCCATTTCAACATCAATTTTTTGCAATGATTAGCGGGATATTTGTTATCAAATGAAAGTATCAAATAAAACCAAAATAGATTTCGCATATATACACAGAGTAAATGGAACTTTTTCAAAATACTATATTGTAGTGAATGAATATCAATATAGTATAACATACAATGTTAACGAAACGAAATTAATAGTCGACTATTATGGAATTAAAAATAATATGATGCCGAATAGTGATTGAAAATTTAGCTCCATTAACGTGGAACGTTAATGAAATTTGAAAATAGCACCGGTGATGGAACGTTAGTGGAGTAAAAAAACTTGTATCGTCCGTTAGTGGAACGTTAACCAATTTTTTGTGACCGTTAATGGAACTTTAGTGAGTTTTTAGTTAGATTTTCAAAAAAAATTAATAAGTATTGTCAGTTTATTTTCAAAAGTATTTTACAAATTAAAATTACTCTTTACAATTAACAAATTATCTTCATTTTTCGCATATAATCTGCATCTTATTTTCATAAATAAAAACAGTTTTTTGATTTTTATTTTAAATAAATATTATTTTAACTTGACTTATTGCCTCAAATATTGCATTATTTTTAAGCAACTTATTTATAAAAATAGTGATTAAAGTTTGAAATTATTTGAGATAATCGAAACTATTTTAGATTTTTATTTTGTGAAACGTTAATGAGTGGAACGTTAGTGGAATCGAAAAAAGGTACCTGTAATGGAACGTTAATGCTTTTTTTGGGACCGGTAATGGAACGTTAATGGATTCGAATATTTAAAAATTTTCAATCACTAGTGACCATTCTAATATTTTGACTCTATTTATTACTTTTATACTTAGTTTACCCTTAAACTTTAAGTTTATTTAAATAAATATAGTAGAAGAGTATATCAGAATTGATATGGAAGTGCTTTTAAAGGAATGTCAGATCCAATAAAAACAAGAAAGACACATTCATTGAGAGCTCACTTTTTAAGATTTTAAAGCACGATAACCTTATGCTCAAAATTTTTTAAAAAGCTGCGTATTTTGCTATGACACGAACACACGAATAGACGGACATATAGATAGGCATGGTCGAAAAAAGTAGCTCTACTTTTTTAAAAAGTGAGCTAAAATGATTAGCGCGCAAATTGCGTTTTGGTTTCTTTTAATTTCTATGTTCAAAAGCTTTTAAAATGCAAATAAGAAATTTTTAGGATTTTTATCATTAAAAATATATTACAATATGTTATGAAAATATTATTTTATTATCAGATTAATAGAGAGTCAAAAAAGATAGCATTTGCTTAAATTCCTAATAACTTACTTTTCAAAAACTTTTAAAACTTTATTATAAAATGAACTAAGAGAGATTTAGAAAAATGTTAATTTGAAGAAAATGACATTATATTTTAACTTTTTAGAAGCTTTTAAAAAATTATAAATGCTTTTTTTAAGTGCTATTTTGTTCATTTATTAATGCCATTTATAGCGCTTTTTTTTGTATGCTGTAAATGCTATTATTTTGACTCTCTACAGATTAAATATTGCGAAATACTTAAATGTTCCCAAGTTAATTAAACTAAAGGTCGTTATTTATACTCTATCTATAATAGTTATGAATGTTGCACGAAATATAGCTTTTCCTTGATATCAAAAAAAATATTTACAATTGTGTGTGATATTTTAACATTTGAGATTAAATTCAAGATTTAATTTGTTATTTTATCTAACATTAATGGCAGAGGCTTAAGAAGCACATATTATCCGTTAAAAGTTACAGTGTAAATAGACTAGAGTGAAAGGTAAGAGTTAAACATTTGAATACAATGAAAACGGACTGAGTTAAAAATTCTTAATAACACAAAATTTAATAGTTAACTATTAGTGATCCGTTACTATCAGCTAACTCTGTGATCCGAATTAATTTTAAAAATTTAAAAATTAAGTTGGCTTATTAAAATTTATTTAAATAAGCTGATTATTTGAAATCAATCGACTTTTTGCTAACAGGAATCTTATGCTGACCATCTATTTTGGCTGGTACTCTCTCACTCTCTGACTCACACAGACGAATAACCTAAACATTAGTCTTTTAGATTTAATTATATAAATTTAACTATAGTGTTTTTTACGTATAATTTGGTTTTTTAATGTCATGGAAGTAAACTATAAAATAATTTTGAAGCCAAGCACAAAATATTTAATTATAAATAAAATTTATTATTATATAACAATTTTAGTATCCACGCAACAAATAAAGAATCTTCAATATTTTTTAACTTGATTAACGTAACCAATGATGCACACAGTCGGCGCTCACCCCGCGCTCGGTAAAATGAGTACGTTCGACGCTCACTTTATTGGCACGCTCGAGCGCTGAGCGTCATCCGAGCGTGAATATTTGTGAAATTTTAATAAAAAATGTATTTTTCATGAATACCTTGAAGAGAAAAATGTTCAGAAATATGAAAACATTTTTATAAACTTTCGAATATGTTTATTCAATTAATTTTTAGCTACAATTAATTATCTATGTTGAATCATAAATTTTTAAATAAATTAACGGAAAAAAATATTTAAAAATATTTTTAATATACGCTCGGCGCTCACGCTCGACCCCCAACGCTCAGCGCTCACGCTCGGTAAAAATCTAATGCTCGCCGCTCACGCTCAGCACCGAGCGCCATCCGCTCGAGCGTTGTGCATCACTGAACGTAACTATGCTTGATTATATTATATTCATTCTTGAAAGTTCAAACTTGGATAGTTAGCTTAACACGATTCTATTAACTGAACAGAACAGAACTAAAAAATTTCAATTAAACTTTTAATATCTATTTTAACTATAAGTTTAATTTTATGACACTAATAAATTTTTGCAAAACATCATTTGCACATTTGGTTTGCTGAAAATAAGTAAATTTTAGTAATCGAATAAATTGACATACAGTATATAGTGTTATTAGACCTATCTTATTAAAGCCTAATAAACTTTTATATTCGAAAGTAAAATATATTGGAATAACCTAAAGAACAATTAGTTAGTATAAAACTTTTTTAGAGTATCCTATAATAGGTAACAATAAGCATTATAATGCAATAGTTTTCACAATTATTTTCCTCATAATCTGTTATAAGATTCTGGGATTGATTACGATCATAAAATAAAGTGTTTTATGCTTAAAATAAACTAAATAAATAAGTAATACTGTATATCGAATGGAAATTATAGGAATTTTACTTGAATCTGTTTTTGATAAATATTTATCAGAAATATATACGGTATATATTTTCAGAATTGACATTACAGTATTCCATAAGGTATATTAACGTTGCAGCCTATGATTGATTACTCAATTAATATGTTTCTATGGCAACTTTATTTTAGATTAAATACATGATTAGATTATTATAGATTGCCATAACTTCAAAATCTTTATAAGTAAATAAATTATTGTCGATTGAAAATTTTGCTTTAACAATAAAGATTCTATATAATTCTAATAATTAATTTGGAATCAGTTTATTTGGATAGCGCTGTGTTATGCGTTATTATCATATTAAACTAATTCGAAAGCAATCCGTAATCTAAGAAATGTTACTGTATATTAATAATATTGATATATAGCTACATTTTTAACTCACTATGAAGAAGTCAGCTATTGGATACGCATGTCTGCCGGTTTTGACCAGTCCATTCGTCTGTGGACTCATTTATATTTATAAAGAAATATCTCTTGTCAAAATGACCAGTATCGAGTGAAAAATGACAAAAATAGGGCCAAAATAATTCTAAAATGGCTAAAATAGGTCCAGATTGGGGTGAAACAGAGCAAAAATGGGAAAATAAGAGCGAAAATTGGCTAAAATCAAGTTATTGTTGGTTGCACGCCTATCACTAAATAAATATAAAGCACATATCTATTGCTGTGGCTCGAGCCTAATTGTTTCTCTGTGTTCACAACATCACAACAGATTTGATGTTCACTGGTAGAGAGCTGAAAGACTGAATCATCTTATTTTCCTAATTAATACAAAGAACATAAATAAGTTTACTTTAAGACAAATATTTATTTATTTTGATTGTGACGTTAAAGAAAAAGGAGATATTTCTATTTAATTTAATTTAGTTGTAATGAGAAAATATTTATGCTATTTCCGAATTCTCGTGATAGCCATCTAACGAATGACGCAAATCGAATATGTATTTATAGCCATCCCATTAAGTCAATTGACTTATATTAGATATTAAGCAATATTAAAAGACTATATTGTTTTAGAGTATTAAAAATGTACCTGAATTATACAGTAGGGTATATCTATCTGCAGTATTCACTTGCAATACATATTCTGAATCAAATTAATTTACTCATAGAATTTTAAAATAGTTCATAAATTCTATTACATTGCTTATTTTGTACTTAATCATCATTTTTTGAAAATAATTACATAATTACCTCAAAAATCCAAAAAATCTATTAAAAGGTCAATTATTTACTGCTATTAATACATTAATAATATATTATAAATGTATATTAATTTAGAATTTTTCAAAAACTTAAACTGCCAAAAACTCGTTCTTATACGGAGCAATGGCAATTACAAAGACCATGGAAACCTAGACTTGCGCCTCAATATAAAGATTCTTGACTATTTGAGTTAGCTTGCTACTAAAGATTCGACTTTTCTCAAACCAAACCTAATTTTTATGTTTTTAAACCATACCATTCAAGCCATTACAAAAAATAATTATGTAAACCAATCCAAACCAAACCTTTAAAACCATAAACCATTAATACAATTTTTATTCCGTGATTATGGTTTCAAATTAATTTTTTGAAAAATATTTAAATATTAGGGTCATATTTTATTGAAGATTTATCGTAATCAAAAGGTATTTCAACATTAGAGACGCATTCACTATTAAATCTTATTTTTAAACTATGTTTATTAGAAGATGCTATTTTACTCTAAAATCAATTATACTAATTTTATGTAAATGGTTTAATGGTTTGAAAATGGTTTTATTATTTCTAGTATTTTCAAACGAAAATTTAAAACTTAAACCAAACTAATCCAAACCGCAAAAAATGGTTAAAACCATTAACTAACCATTAGCACCTTTACTTACTTATGAAGTTATATAACTAAACAAACAAAAATAAATTTTGATAGAATTAAATTTCAAGCTTATCATCTATAAATTTCGAAATTTTTGAATAGATGGTCAGTATTTTTGATTAAACTCCTAAACAATTACCTCTCAAGCAATCGTATCCTGGGACACACGGTCAACAAATTTGATAACTTAATAAGACTGGATAAGTTTTAATTGGAACTTATCTGTAATTTAAAATCGAACATAGTCTACAAAATTCATTCCTATGGCAACAATAAAATATCAAAACCTACTGTAAGATAAACTTAAGTTACATTTTAATATTATTTAAATATCTATTGATTTCTAGATTATTCTTTGGATTAGAAATTAAATAAAGGGATTTTGGAATATAGGTTTTAGTTGGACCATAAATATGAGGTGCATTGAAACTATTTCAGCACAAACTAAAACTTAGAGTTAAGTAACATGTGTTGAACTAGTCTGAACTAATGATGGGAATAATTTCAGCTCGTGTTTAGAATTTTATAGAAGCTCAAGCTCAGCAAAATGGAGTTTTCCCTATCATTTCTCAAAATTTAACTAAGAGAAAGGCTACCATCGCCAAGTAATGCTAGAGCGGGTGGGGTTATGTGCTGAATTCCAAAGCCAAGCTTTGTTAGCAAAGTTTTATGTTATAAATTAGACAAACGGTTTCTTTAAATTTGAATTCACAGTTTTCAAATATAGCTGATCTCACTATCAGAATTTGTGCGAATACTTAAAGTGAGAATGTATTGTTCTAATAAGTTCTAGTAACAATTTATTATGGATATATTTAAAACCAGAGTTCTAATTTTATAGTGTGAGAGCGGGCGTCGAACGCCATTTTTACTCAGAGAACAAGCGTGGGCATCAAATCTTGGCTTAGCAAAATAAAACTTCATTTTTAGAAAAAAAGTATTGTGAGTATAAGGAATAATGAAGATTGTTGTTAAAATGATGTATTACAGGACATAGGTTCAAACATTTTTTAGCAAATGAAATTACATTTTAAGTTAGCTTAGAGACTCAAGCTTAAGTTCATTACTTCAAAAAAATGTAATTAGTTAAACTTGAGATATGCTGTACTTCTACTGAAGAGAAATTTCACTAAAATAACATTATAATGCAATAATAAATCTAATAATTTATCCAAATTTAAATTTTGTCATGATATATTAAAAAATTATCATTTGTTAACTAATAATAGTTTTGGCGAATCCTTCTTTTTGCTACAATTGTTAAATTAAAGAAGTGCAAAGCTAAAATTGACTATAAATTTATTCAATTTAGCATAAAATTCATTTTTAGTACTTCGAAATTTCAGAAAACATGACAAATATTTTTAAAATTTAGGAACGTTTTTTTCTGTAACGGAAATTAATGTCAAAGATTTTCATTTTCTAAATAAATTATTCCAAATTTAAATTACAGATTCCTTGACGTTAATAAATGTTTATTATATGTATTTAAACACTTTTTCTAAAATTTTGGCTAAAAATGAAGAAAAATGGAAAACTAATAAGATTTAAAAAACATATGAAAGCGTATTCATTAGATAATGAAAGTTTCTCCGTAATTCAGAATAACCTTTACAATAACTATGTTACTTTTCATTAAAGCGTGTTTTCAAAGATTAGATAAATTTATTTAAAATGAAAAATTAAAGCAATATCTACTTACTCAATACAAATTTCAGGCTTATTTTCTTCAAAGGAAGATGCGATGCCGAGATTGCTATTTATAGAAAATGAGTTTGAATCTATAGTCAACGCGCTATTTTCTGAAACTGAGTTCACTATTTGATTGTTCCGAATTTCATTAGACTTGAAAGTTTGTTTCGCTGGTGAAAGCAAACTTTCTATATTATTAGGTTCTTTATACATAAATTCAGTAACTTCTTCGTTGGTAAATAAATCCTGTTTTAATTCGAAAGATTATAAATTATTACTTTAGTGAAGTTTTAAAAAAGTATTTAATTGAATAAAATTATTAAAAATATTATCATACATTTAATGAGATCATTATTTCGGTTTTGTTTTATTTAAATACACAAAGCACACATAACGCTATCATTAAGGTTGCATATTGATTGTCCACATAACGACTTGACAAACAAAATGATAGCGAGCAAAGGCGAGCATTTCCAATCATCATTCTGCGTGCAACTGCACTCTGTGTACCCATCCATTCAATATATTCACGTGTGGGACTCGATTACGCAATTGGAAACGTGTATTACCACAACAACATACAACAACACACAAAACGCAGCACTCAACTACGCACAACACCACACTCAATCGTCTCGTTATTCAATAGCCATCTATCACCATAAAATTGTTTTTTTAAATTCAACACTGTTAGTAACTAGAGATGTGCAAAACTTTTAAAATGCTAATACTCTCCTGTAAACTTATTGTAGGCAATAGTCTTGTCCTGCCAGTTCCTTCACGTCCCGTTTTATGCGTAAACTAACATATTTCATTGGATAAATGGGATAAATAGCACTAAACATGGGTATATGGTATATTGTGTTGTGTGTATTAATTTGTGTTATGCATAATTTATAAATTAGTAAAAATAGCAAAATTATAAATTATTCATAACTGCTTTTAATATATTTGACATAAAGTAGTATAAATTGAATTATCAAATATTGCATCTTTGATCAGATGTTAAATTAGGTTAACCGTAAGTATTACAGTAAATTAAATGCATATTATTGTTTATTGATGCTATACTTTTTGCAACAATTGAATTTAAAATTAACAATATAAGAGCTTAAATAAATAATAATATCGTAAAGCGCGAGCACAGATAATCCCAAATAAATGCCTGCCAGTCCCCCAACATTTGCCACATAACCAGAAAATGTGAGTTCCGGGTTGTGATCTATTAATAAATCAGCTCGCGTTTGCTTACGTAATACTATTTGTGAACTACTGTTTAGATTTTTATGCGTGAAATTACTATCTTCGCTCATTTCAATCCTAACGTCATAATCTTCCTGATAACAGTCTGGAAGACACAGTTTATCGCACAAATCCCGAACTCTATGGAGAGACGCATCTCGTTTAGTGTGATGTGCGCAAAGTTTTTCGTTATTTTCATTAACTTTTGATATAACTAACACATTCCATTGTCGACGACACTTAGTTTTATTATCCCAAGAGTGTTTGAAAATACACTGTTGCATACAATCACTTTTCGACATTGGATTTGTGTGATAATTTCGGCAATTAGTTTCATATGGAGGTTCGAGTAAATGAGAGACTATTCTAGAATATTCAATAACATACGCTTTATTAGGCATTACACGCATAAATTTACTCTCAACATCCGATGGTATCATATTTGGCGGATGAATCGCAACTCTAATACCGTTAGGCTTAAAATCTTGCTGATACCAAATATCATTTTGAATTTCGAATACAAAAAACGCCATTGAATTGCCGAAATTTTTTAATTCTATATTATATTGGTTTGGTTCGTAATCAGTTTGAAATCGGCTAAATATTGTGGAACAAAGTTGACCACTTTTGCTAGTTTTTGTTATATAGATTATAGTGTGGACGGGTTTGGTAACACAGTTTTCCCATAGAATGTAAGTATCGGTTGCGGAATACTTTTTAGCAATTCTACATTCACGCATTATATCCACTAACTTATCATTGATCATATCATGTAAAGGATATTCTGTTATCAACGCGTTTTCGTGTTGCGCTCGAATCAGATTCCATTGAAATTTGCTATTTGTAGAGTTTATAGTTAAGTTTGCCGTCATCTCTAATCGTTGAACGCACTCTTCCACTAACTCTTCTGGTTTACACAATCTTCTGCAAAACCAAATTGTAATGATTGATTAAAATATTAAACCTAATTTAATACAATTACTGTTAAAACAAATTTGAATTAGTTTACCGAAATGGCATTAAAACTGGGAGACAAACAGTGATGGCAGGCATTGTTAAATTGGTTGGCTTCTCTAACACCGTAGACACCACTGTATGTTTGTGGAGATACTGCTCTGTTACGTTGTATGCTTGTATGCTGAAGCACACGAAACTAAATACGCCGATTATATATTTAACAAGTTTAACATATTTCTCCGATTTTCTGACACATCCATCGTTTTCACTGCCACTAACAATTGTCATTACAGCCATATTTTATTGGATTAGTTGTAAACTGAGTTTTAATATCATTTTATAATATCAAGTGACAACTTCTATGATTCAATACAGTATACATCTGTTTAATTAAGAGTAAACTTATTACAAGTCACACATCATTTGCTCATATGAAGGATTTGTTTTCAATCCGTAATACTTAGTAAGAGAATAGATTTTTTACGCGCCAATTAATTTTAATATACCAAATTGTAAAACATTTTTTATGATTGTATATTTTATCGGTATTATACCTTTACTTAGTATATATATAAACTTCCTTTTAATTTGAAAAGTTACATTTTTATATTCTTCCAAGGCTATGATGAAAGGGGGCATTTCAAAAACTTTTAAATTTCTAAAGCCCTTTTAAGAAGAGAAAATTTAAAAATAGTTGTATAAAAAATTTAATTAACGTTTAATTTTGTAATTTTTAATCCATTCATATTTAAATGATAACCTATTGATATTCAAAAAATTGTTAAATTTGATGGGTTGACCATACGATTAAATACAAAACACTGCTATTATTTCATTTAAAAAAATAATTGACTTAAAATCGATTACGAAAATGCTTGCAATATATTAACGATTATAATGTATTTCAAAATTATATTATTATTTTATTTGCAATGCATATGAGTTGAATTTCCATAAAAACACGAACAAATGCAGCGGCTCACTCAAAATCAAACCTTATTTGCCAATTTATTTAGCATATAACATATTTTATGACTGACAATAGAAGTTTTTAGCAATGTATAGTTTAAAAATTTAGGTATACACACAAATTCTATCATATTTTGAATACATTATGTTTTGAAAAAAATCATATCAATTTTTATTTATCTAACTAATTTCTGTAATATTAAATTTTATTAGTAGATATAATTTGTATGGCTTGGCGCCTTCAATGGTGTATGACTCAGCGACATAAAAAAATCCCTATCCACTAAGCCTGTTGCCTATGCTCGGCGCATAGGAAATTAGTATAGTCGCCGAGCCATACACCATTGAAGGTGCCGAGCCATACAATGAACTAAAATTCCATTAGCGCTGTCATACAAGTTTTTTTGAAAAAATTAATAAGAATAACTAAACAAATATATAAATTATATTTAAAATAGAATGGATAATTTTTATGTTACTTTACCATCAAATGTAAAATCTTTTCCTCAAAATAGTGTATCAAACTACAAAACTAAATTATCTACAAGACTAATACTCGCAGATAACAGGGAAGTTGGTTTGGTTGAAATTTCATACACTCTCTCATGGTATAACGTACCAAAAGAGAACCACTTTATTTGAAGTCTTGGAATAATTATGAGAAAAAAATTAAAGAATGACTGAACAAATATTGTTTGTTACATTATTTGTTTATTATTAAACTATAAAAAATGCATCTAAAAGCTAATAATCTGAAGAAATGATAAAAAAATTCACCATAATTTATAATAACTAAAATTAATTAAAAAATGTTAGATAAGTGCAAAAATACGTCCTGTACGTACAAGCAAATTGCACGCAAACTAAACTGTCCCTTCGCTTACGATCCTTACATTTTTATTAATAGCCCATGCATTGGTCAACTCATTTGTTCGTAAAGTTATTGAAAGTGTTTGTATAGTTACTGAACCAGTTTGAATAGTTACTGAAAGACTACAGGTCTTCAAACTTCAATCAAAATGGTTAGAATAGAGAAAAACAAAGTTATTTATTATAACCCCATTTGCTTATCGGACCAAACAGAGGCCAACTCTTAAATTCATTTGAGTTGATATAAATAGTAATCGGCGGAAGACTTTCAAATCTGTTGTGATAGTTAACCAAATTTTCAAACTTTTCCACCGTTTCGGGACTAAAAATCCGTAATCTATCAATCGATTCGTATGCAATAAAATCGACATAAGAAATATCCCCGATTAGCCAATCCTTTGAGCCCAAAAACTTTGACAACAGTTGAAGCTGATTCGGTAGCGTATCATTAATAAACGCGATTTTGTTTTTCTCGAAGTTTTCCGTATCGAAAGCCAAAACTCTAAAAAAGCTAAGATTCAAATCTCTCAGCTGTTGTTCGACCATATCTTGCTGAGTGAGATTCGGCTCTTCTGTGGCTGACAGACCATGTTTGCGTGCGAGATATCGCAATATAGCCAATGTTTGCGTAATCTGTGGGCAAAAAATTGCTATTAAAGATAATACATGTCCTTTAATTTGCCACTAGCCTTAACATCGCCATCGATAAAATACGGCAAATTTGGAAAATCCAAATTAAGAGAGTGTTTGTCTGGCAACCAATTTTTACGAATATTATCCGCGTGTTGCGCACTGTTTCCATCACCAAATGCGTATCGTTTATCGTTAAATGGTACGCCAGCATACTTTAGCAGTAAGCGTATGGGTTGCGCTAATCCACGAGTGTCCCAATAGCCTAGTGTTGCCATTCCTATCAATTTCGGTTTAAATTATTTAGTTTTTTTACTTAAAGTTTAGCGAAACTACAGTTTAGCAAGAAGTGTGCTTGCATTACATATAAGAGTATAATGAAAATGTTATATTGTGCGGATACGATAGTTATTTAAAAAAGCAGCCGTTGAATGAGTAAACAAAATCTTGTATAATTTCTATCTGTAAATGCAATAATACAATAGAATCTCTATATCATCTAAACGTATATTAGAACTAGTGATGGATAAACTCACTTAACTCGGAATGTTAAACCCGAAAAAAATATCATAGGCTATCCTCGGCTATAGTCCTAAGAAATTTTGTTGTACTTGAAATTGATAAAATAAAATGGATTATAATCATTAGTTCAGTTCCGAAAGTTAAGTTGAATAGATTTGAGTGTGAAGTTAATGCTTCAAAGAGAATGATTTGAGTCAAAAACAGTTCATTTATTGCCATAAGTTTAGACATACCCATCACTAAAGGTGCCAATGGTTTGGTTTGTAATGGTTAACCAATGGTTTTAACCATTGGTTGTTGGTTTGAATTGGTTTG
>JAQIXJ010003145.1:0-13577 GCA_034700185.1 Phthiracarus laevigatus
CAAAGTCACTATTAGTACCATCACTGGCAGTCATTGACCTTACACTCAATCGTAGTCAAAGACACCATCAACGAAGAGCACATTCTTCTGGAACTAATAGAATCAATTAGTATATGAGCATCACTGGTATCCACGGTAGCAACACATTGGTAGGACCGCTTCAACAAAAGACGACAGTACACGCTGTACTCGAGTATCACACACTCATCAAAGTCTACACAAACAGTCGGTAATACCACTCACGTTGTCATCACACACCACAGTCCACACTCACCTGAAAGGACACACAAACCATATCAGTGATCACACACACCAACTCATATCAATATAATAGAATAAAATAATTGAGTTTTTCTAAAACTTTGAGCTATAAAGTAATAAAATCATATACTTTGCCTAAATGTATTTTCCAAAAATTTAATAACTTAAATAAAATTTTCAGAGTAAGTCAAAGCTTAAAATTTGTTATTTTTGTAAAAACCATATGTTTCAACAAGTTCTTTTTTAAAATCCTATAAATGATAGTGGAATTAAACTTAATTTCGTATTTAAATAACTAAATAAAATCGGTTATTTATTTTTACTTTTTATCTATTTCAATTTTAAAAGATCTAAAAAATATTAAATCGTTTTATGAAAATTATGAGTTTTAAATTTTTAAAAAAATATTTCATTACCAAGATAACAATAAACTTGAAATTAATTTTCAATAAAACATTTTGAAAAAGTAAATACCGAATTATGATATGATTAATTCATCAAAACAGCTCATTACTAGAAATTTCTATACAAAATAATAAAAATTAGGAAGAAATATATTAAGTATTTACTTTAATCCAAAACTTTTTTAATTGATTTATTACGTACTTTAGACAAAGAGTAATTATTATTTATTCAATTTGGCTTACAACGCTTTTAAATCATAAATAAACTAAATTGAATTTATTTAAAAACAGTATTTTTTTAATGTAAATACAGATAATGCTATTTATTTAAATAGATTATTTATTCATTACAAAAAAGCGTATAACAAAACAGAGCTCAGATAACAACTGATTATTAAATCAAAAGATAGAGAAAAAACATTTCCAAAGTTTAAAAATCTTAATATGTTTTTTAATACAAATGTTATATTGAAAAATACTAAACTTTTTTCATTTTGAAAAACAGTTCAAAATAATATATAAATAATTGGAAGAGTAAAAAGTTTAATAATCCTACAAATGTGTGCATTTTGTGTATGACGAGACATAATGGGATAACCTTTAACATAATAATCTAAATTTTTTGTTTTTCACATCAATTATCACATTTAATGAATATTAACAAAAAAAAACAACTAATTTTATAACAATTGCCTTTTACATAAAGATTATTTAGTATATAGAACTGTGTGAAAACTTAATAATGCAATATAATAAATAGAAATCTATCGATTCCTATTAATAATGATGGAGATTCGATAATACAAGTTTTTAAATCTACCAATTGATAGAATTTTCACGTATCGAATACTTGGGCAAATCATTCGCTCTTCCAATGCAATTAATCGCTTATTTTTTTGAGAAATTTAAAATTTTATTACATATAATTGACAAAGGTTTGGTCATTTTTATTAAGAAGGTAATATCTTTTAAAACCTTATAACAGTTTTGAAAAATTAAAGTGTTAGTTGTGTATTTCAAACAAACTTTTTAAATAACATTGAGTGAAACATTGAGTTTTCTACGAGATTCCTTTGTAGTAGAAACGATAGAAAAAACGATCCTCAAGCTAGTGCATGAATCAGAATCAAGTATTGGTCCGTAGTTGTTTATGTTTAGGTGTTTATAAGTTTTTTAATAATAGTGATTGTCGTTTTAGTCTGCAAGCAAATCCGTCTCTCAGTTGTTTTCTGTTTAGTCATTCTATTTCCATCGGTTTATTTTTCAAATATTTACGATCTTAATAATACTCCTTATCACGAAACATCAACTATTAATTTTTTTCAGGAAGTTACTATCAATCTCTTTCTATCGCCAGCAGTAATCCATTCCTTCTTAGTTTTAGGTGTTAGGATACATTTATTTCATCAATTATAGTTTCATAAACGAAGAATTATCAAAATTATTTGATCAAGAGATGAACAAAAACTATTGTTCAAAAATTATCATAAAATATGCCCAATACGATTTGAATATTTAACAATAATTGTGTCAAATATCAATCTTGGGTGCCTAAAGTTTGAATTCAAAACAATATATCAGATTATCTTACTAAACTGTAAAAAATTTAAATTTATTAACATTGATTTAAAATTAAAACCATTACTATGGTAATTTAATTCAAATTATGTTTTAAATCATGAATAACTGTAGTTTTATTTGTTTTCTTAAATAAACGAACTTTAACATAAATGTGAATTATTTAAATCAGACTCGAAATGTAGAGTAGAAACAACTTTTGCTTAAAAGTGATTGCCTTTTTCTTTTGTTAAAAATTTAAACTTAACTACTTTAAAAAGTCTTTTAATTGGAAGTTTTTAATATTAAGAAATTGTTTTTATTTTCATTACCTGGGTTGGTTTAAATCTATTTTTGACTTTGATTCGGTTTATATGAAGGTTTATGAATAATTATACCAAATTATCCATCGAAATTTAATAGATACATAAATTTTTGTGATTCCAAATTCCACATGTCAAACTACGCTCACTTATGTCGGACTCCACCCGCCCATGGATAGTTTTTACAAATACATATCATAAATTAACTTAATTTATTTTTAATTTGAATGACAAAACAAACAGAATATTTAAACATTAAACAATAAAATAATATAAAGATGTTTGCACTAACAACATTTAATTGAAAATATATACATGTGCTTGTGGACTATAAAATAATTGTAAAATATATTAGCAAAATACTAATGACTTTAGTATACCTCCAAAATTAAATAATCAAAATATTTATGTCTCATTAAATAATATAGTTTTTTCAAAAATTTACAGTTTTAATGAATTATACTATCAAAGTGATTTGTTTTTCGAGCATAAACATTATTGAAGGAAATAATAACTATTGTAATGAGCACTAATGATGTTTAATGTGATACTGTAAAATGGGTTACAATAGTGATACATTTAATATTGAAATGCATTAATCCAGAGTGGAAAACATACTGATGTATTAAACAATAACTAAAAAGAAATTATGAATTAAAAATCAATGAATATAATAGACAAATTCATTGTGACTAATGATTAAATTATTGATTTTAAAATAATAAAATATGAGAAATTATAAATAACAAGGTAATTAAAATACATTTATGTTGACTATTGATGTCACGGGAGTTTACATGTACTACCCACGCGGAATACATGAGTTAATTAATTTAATCTATTAATAAAGTTGTACTAAGAATAACTTTTGGTTTTAGTAAAAATTTGAACTTACTCTTAGGTAAAATTTTTTTAAAAGTTATTTAACTTGTTAAAAGACTAAATTTAAGATAAATATTAAAAAGAATGGATTAAACAAATATGGTTTCCATTTTCAATCAAAAATGAAAACCATATTTGTTTAGAATGCCAGTGTTTGTATTTTTGGTTTGAAGATTGCTTATAACTTTAATGTTCTTGTTATTTTAGCCACGAAAATTTTTCGCAGCCTTATCAATCAGTTTTAATATAGCAAAACCTATTAATTTCATGAAAAAGGATTTGCGTTATTAAAAATTTACCATTATTCTTGAAAGAAATCCGTGATAAATAAAACAACGTGAAACTAAATAAACTGTTTTAAATCTTTAGCACTGACGTAAATCTATACTAAAATTTAAAATTTAAAAGTAATCTGTTAGCAAAAAAGGAAATAATTTGGAAGATTTCATTAAAGGATAACACTTTTACTTGATGTTTATATTAGTCTTATTAGTCATTTTATTCAATGATAATGTATAACCTTACCAATAATAACCTGAAAGTGAATACAATGACATAAAGCTAAAGTTTGATACAGTGTCACTTTTTTTATTTTTCTTGGGATATTAGTATAAGCTCATCAACATATTTTATAATAAAATACTTATTTAATTCTTTTCAACTAAAAAATAATTAATTTAATTTAGTAATTTAGTTATATTATTTTAATGGGTGGAAATGCATAAATAAATTATTAATAAACTACAATTTCATTTTTACAGTTATAATACAATATAATACAACAGTTAATTTCATTAAATAGATAATGTAATTTTTTAAGTTAATATAACTTATTGTTAATTAAAATTATTACTGATTAATATTTTATTAATTTTGTGATTAAAAATTGTATAATTTACTTTATTCGTTTAAAATTAGTTTATATTTTGAATTAGAGAAATATGCATGGAATTAAATTTTAAAAGAATAAAAAGTTTCTGAATATAAATAATTTAGGAGTCATAAACTTAATTAAAATATTTGCCTAATTTTATCTTAATTAAATGGATATTTTCTGTGTTCAATGTTTAATTTTTGTGAAATTGTCAAAATTCGTATAATCGAAAAACTTAATTATTTGATATAATGTGCAATTTATTTTGAAATTTGAACATTTCATTGAAGCACTTAACTGAAAGCCAGCTATTATATAAAAACGGAATTACAAATTTTTATAATCTATGAAATATTCATGATTAATGTTACAGTCTTGGGACAAATTGATTCGCGTTTGAGGATAATATTCAGATCGCCAAACCTATTTAGAGGTACTTCGGTACATCGTTAAATTTATATCAGGTAAAACATTAGTAACGTTTGTTGTCACGAGTTATAACATTTTTTTGCAATCTATTTGTCAACTCTACGTAGAAAATAAGTTTAACTATTGAATTACATTAATATTTTTTGTATAAAATCTAATATTAATTTATGTAAGAAATTAATAATAAATCAAAACGTTTTAGTTGAGTCATTGGTTTGTTACCACATGTATGTTTAATATAATAAATATTTAAAGAAATTTATTTAACTTTTAGTTTGAAAAAGTAGGCTTTAGAAACAACAAAGTTCTTTTTCTTCGTATACCATAATAATACCTTTTTTATTATTTTCAAACTATAAATCACTTTAAAAGGCAATTAGAGGCAGATTCCACTGAAGTTATAATCTTATTTTTGCTTTTTATTTGCATATTTTGACCAAGTTTCGCCAGTTTTTTTACCCTTCTAATAACAGTTTTGATAAAACATTTGTTCATTTTACAATATTTAGTGGCTTTACTTACCTGGAAATCCATTAAATAAAATAAGAAATCATTCAAGTCCCTTACTTAGAATCAGTATTCGGTAATAACTTTTAGTTAGAATAAGAAATAGGTCAAAATTCTTTTATTTAAGTAAAGATCAAACTCATATAACTAAAATAAGAGTGTGCACACCCGAAAGATGGGCAGACGGACAGATGCACAGACAGAATACTCAAATTCATACATGAATTTTGTAATCAGATAAAAAACTCATCGTCAGCCTCGGCCCTACATTTATATAATTATTTAAGAAGTAATATTGATGCTAACACAAAATAATATTTTACAGTTTCTAAGAACTATTTTATGTGTTTCTTCTAAAGCATTGTTTAATTCTAAAAGATGTTTATTTTGAACTTTCAACGAATTGGCATATCTTGATTTTGTTTTAATATCTCATTATGTAAAGCTCAAAATACTTATTTTATCCAATTGAACGTTATAAGAGAAATTTTATCCGATCACGAAAATCTCAAAAAATCTCAAATCACGAAACCGGTATCATCACGCGACTCTGAAATTAATTACACAGAAAAATAAAAAACAAGGCACCTGTGTCCTGTCCAACACCCGAATTACTAACTTTATTCGCGGACTCCTTATTTGTAGACTCGCTAATTATATAAGTAATTTTTATTTGATGGAAAGCAACTTAGCAGTTCGATAGATAAAAGATTAAGAATATAAAATCAATGCCAATCCTTAACAATAATAATAACAGTAAGTATGTTTATACATAAACATCATAATAACTACTATATCTTTCTTCCTCATAAAACTTTTCTTCTTTTTCCTCTTCATTCTCGCCCCTTTCATAATCAATTGTTTGAGAAAAATTTTGTTGTTAGAATTACTAATGTTATTATTAATGCTATAATAGTCGGTATGATTAATTATAAATGATTGTAATTTATAACTTATATTTTTCTAACAATTAGTTCTGTTTCTACTTTAGCTTTTGACATTAAAACAATAAGCTCAGATGAACCGTTTATTTGATGTTGATTTATCATTCAACGATATATAAACATTAATATATTTCTTCCACTTACAACAATATTGTCAACTCGTTCAATTCGTAATTCATTATCAAAAACATTTATATTAGATACTTTTATAGTTATTCGTAAGATTCGCTCAAACCTATCGTCATATGTTCGTATTTCGTTAACTGTAGGGTCTGGCTGATCAGGACATAGTTCGTATGTGTCTATATTTTAGGCTACAGCAATATACTTTATAAAGATTACATGAAATACGATTTTTTATCGATATTAAAATTGTAGCAAACGCAGGTATTTATATAGGTAGTACTCTTCCAGATTGAAAGAACAATCTTTTTTGAATGCACTTCACGTTCTTTTTGTAGCAAAATCCTTTATACTTTTTTATAACTTTTAAATTTATTTTTCTGTAATTTTGAATGTTTAATGATACCATTTTAAATGATTCATAGAATTTCAGCAATAGAAGCGTTTTTATTTTCATCTACTTCTATAACTCTTTAAATGATTATTCTTTTTATGTTATTTTTAAGTTTCGACAACAGTTAAATTAGTGGAAAGTTTTCTTTTAAAATATTTGGCATTTATAAAATTTCGTATCAAAAAGATAACAACGATTCAGGTTATTCGGATATATGAAGAGTTATTCTTGTTCTAATACGGCATTTTTCTTGTGCTATCCAGTGCAAATCGACTAGTAAATAACCAATGAGTTGTCAGTTGTGTTTAAGTACACTTTTAAATAACCTTTACTTTTTCCTGGAAAACATTGACGTCCAAATTTTTTTGGATAAAACAAAGTTTTGAGTTTTCAGACTTGCTACCTTTTGTAAAGATTTAAGCTATAAATTCATCGTTTTAGACTTCATCCATAAGTCGTCGACATCAATATTATTTTATGTTATAAGATAAAATTTCTTCTTCATAATATTTATCAAAAACATATGTAATATCAACATTATGTAATTTAATTTTATGAGTTTCTTGTTGTTGTCCATGGTACCATAAATCTTTTAGTTTCTAGACTTCTATATCCAAGATATACTTCCAATTGTCTAAAAGGTGTCTAACTTATAGAGTTTTTCCAGTACACGTTGGTCCCGCTACAACATATATAAACGGATGTTTTAGTTTAAAAACTTTGTCAACTGGTATTGATATAAAGCCATTGTAAGTACAAATGATTCAACTTTATTAAGATAAAAATATTTCACAATCAGATTCTAAAATTTTTCTACAAACAGTACAGGTTTTAAAACTTGATTTATTTGAACAAACTTGGCATAAAACTTAGTGTTTACAATACAATAAATTACATACTTCGTTTTGTAAACACACTTTACAGTATAATCTATCGTTTAAATTATCATCATCTATAATGATATTTTTATATATTTTAAGGATTATTATTACCAATATAGTAAATAAAATCGCATTTAGAAGAATAAATCAAATGCATCTTCTTTATGTTTGCATGCTTCAACCCACATAAAACAATTTTACGAAAAACATCTTACACACCGTCATTTAATAATGTAAAAAAGAATCCAATGATTGCAAAACATTCTCCATTTGTAGTTACTTCATTGTAATTTCATATTTTAAACGTTTCGACTCGGTTCTATAAATCTTAAAAAACTGAAAAAGTCACTGTTGAGTAAACTTGGTTTAAAAGATATAACAGGTATTTTAATAGGTGCGAAATAGGAAGCTTACTCCAGCACGAAAATCATCTTGTATTTAAAACTGTTGTCGGAATATTTAAAGCTTTAAATAAGTCATCGTTGTAAGGTTTATTATGTTTACTAGCAAATGATAAACCAATATGAATGTTCCAGCCACTTACGTTGTTCTAATTATAACAATAACAAGGTCTTTAATATACTGACAGATTGAAGATAATTTATGTCGTTAAAAACTTCAAGAGAATCTTCGAACTTAGATCGCATTAAGTCGCAAGAAAAACAAATTATATTGTCATTTTGATTTTAGTAGTAAAAGCTAGCAACTGCCAAAACTTTGTTGCCAAGAAAAATATTCTTCCATTTGTTAAAAGTGCTCTATCTTATTATCTGATATCTTAAAAGTCCATGCGAATAAAGCAAGAAGTTGTCATTAGAAAGCATAAACAGTGAAAAATTTTTTTCAAAAAGCTGTTTCAAAAAATGCATTCGCTTACAAATTTAAATAAACACTTAATAAATATAATTATTTGGTAATAACAAAAATTTTAAATTAAAATTGATTACATATACATCTTTTCTAAAAATAATAAATATTTAAAATTGTCTATTTTAAAATGGCTAGTAAACGTTAAAAATATTATACTACAATTGGTTTTATTATAAATTGAATTAAAATTTAAAAAAATATTTGGTTTTTGATAATTAAATTTTATTTATATTTTAAGTTTAATCTTTGTTCAATTATTTTAACAAAGAAATTTTAGATTAAATGAAAATTTGTTAAATTTCCAAGATTACAATTAAAGAATTCTTGAAGTATAAAGAATAATTCTTCTCTTACAACTCATTTATTTTAACTCTTGTAGCATGAAGTCTCTATCCACTCCTTTGTTTAACTTTAGTTCAAACAAATTATTTGTCTATTTAAGTCTAAATTGCAGCAAAAAATCCTCCATCGACATAATTCCAATTAATATATTTTAAGGCTAAATGGACTATAATAATTTTTCAAAATTCGTTTGTTTTACAGTTTATATGTAACTTGTTTTGTCTAAATATATGGATAGCTTAAAAAATGTTAAAGTTGAATTTTATTGATAAACTTTAACTTGATGTATGAGAAAAAATAAATAAGAGAAAAGTCATCTTAATTTTTGTTTTAAAAATTAAAACTATGGATTATCTAGTATTACAAATTTTTTTCATGTCTGAAAAGTGAACATTTTTGTTTTACTTATAGTATAAACTTTAGAAGTATAGAAAAATTTTTAAAAGGAATTGTTAACGTAAGTTAACAATTAGTAATAATTTTATAACTTTAATAAACTACACATTTAACTTGTTTTTTCGGAATAAGTATTTTTATAATTACAATTATGTTTTGTAGTTTTTTCATCTTAAAAGTTGAACTTTATTGTTATTATAACATGTAGACAATTAAGGAGTGTGGTTTGAAGCATAAATAATGTTAAGGAACAAAAATTAGTAAAAACTAAAAATTTAAAGTATATCTACTGATTAACAAAGGTAAAAAGTAAGATAATTTACCAACTCGACATTTACAAATTTATTTATAAAAATTAAATCAATATAAGAGTACAAAATAGTCTCTTCATGATCTACCACCAAATTATGTTTTAACTTATTATTTATTTTTATCTAAAATAATAATTTATTTAAAAATAATATTTTTAATTAATTTAAATTTTTAGAATAGATCATTATTATTGATAATAAAAATACATGATAAACTCAATCGGCAAAATATTAATGACACGAGCTATGAATAAATTCAATAACCTCATTAAAAAATAAAAAAAAACACAGTTTTTTATTAATTTGAATTAAACACAATCAAATTTATATAGTAAATTTGTGTTTGGTGATTCTGTTATTATATTACAAACCGGATTTAATAGTATATTCGAAAAATTTAAATTCGAACAGCTAAAATAATGATTATATTGTAAAAACTAATAAACTTAGGTAAAATTAGCCATAAATCTGATCATAATTACTTTTTTAGCGTAATATTATTGAATTTGGTGGTGAGAATCGAATAAAACTTGTAAAAATCTCTGAACGGAAGATTCAGTTTTTCAGTAACATGAATGGCAAATATGGTCGTTTTTTCGGATTGGTTGATTCAGTTTTTTATAATAATAATTAGGACAATTTTTCATTAATGATTTTGTTCTTCATTATCATTATATTTTTTAGTTCTTTATACTAATAAAGTGAACTGTTCTATATATTAATTAAAGAATTTTTCCGATATACTACATCCGTTCAATAATGATTTTTATTAACTTAAGATTTATTGATATAATGTCTATAATTTTTTAATGAATAATGCAAATAACTCTATTAAAAAATAACTATCAAGAAAATTTGTAGTTGTAACATTCAGAAAACATTATTTTCTAAAGATAATGGAATAATTATAAATTTAATTCGAATGTCTAAACTGAAATACTGGTGCATTCAATAAATGGTGTATTTTGTGTTTACCATTCAATTTAACAAACATAAGGAGGTAAGATAATATCCTTTAGTCATTAAAGGTTTAGATAGTAGTTAGTTGTCTTGGAAGTTAGTAAATTGGTGGCGATAGAATCAAAATAAAATCTAAGCCCTTTATCATATTGGTTTCAATCAAAACTTGCGGCTTATCCCATTGTTTACTTTTAATAAATCGAGTTGATCAAAAAATTTTAAAAAATGTTTCACACCAAATCAATTCGTAAGCAATAAAATGGAAATGGTTTCCAAGTTTTGTTTCCCGAAAATCAATTGATTATGGATATTGATATATTTAATATAGTATTCTTTTTCTCCGATTATAAAAGTCTAGAGTATATATTTTACTATTGATACGATGTGTCTGTCCATTTAAGACTTGTTAAAATTATAATAGTATTTGTTATGAACCAAGTAAAATGTAATCCATTAGTAGATAATTACGACATACGGCTAAGGGTAAAGTGATTATTTAAAGTTTTTAATTTTTAATCAATTTGAAACTTCCTATTAACAATTGTGATGTTAACATATAAACGGCAGTTTAAGGAAAGTATATTTAATTTATTATACAAGGTTATAAACAGTAATTTTCATGTAAAAACACTCGTGTTAATAAGTGTCTACTGAAAAACAGTTATTAAAAAGCGATTAAAGCAATAAAAAAAATTAAATTTAAAATTAAAAAATTAAATCAGCACTTAAAGAAAACAATTACTAGATTGTATAACTAAATAATATTAGTTTGTTAAATAAAAAACTAGTTAGTGAAAAGAACAAGATCCCAAATATTCATTTGCCTTGATTTTTGTTTATTTATCAAACTTATATATATTATTGACAATTACAATAGTAACTGCAAAATATTTTAAAATTGGTTAAATTAAAAGCAAAATTAGGTTAAATATTCTGGATTTAATAAAATTAAGATTATTTAAATAGTCCGATTAAACATTTAAAACAATGTATATTGTGATACATTATCAAAAACTAAAGTTTTTGTATATTTATCTGAACTGAAAACTATCAAGAGCTGTAATACTCTTATAATTTAAGCATTTTATGTTTGGATTTCATTAAATAGAGATAATTTTCTGTTAAATTTTATTCATTCTTTTTTATTTATAATAAATAGATGTTATTTTAAAACTAGATAAACTATCATATATTGTGAAATAAATTTAAAACAATTACACTTTTAATTAAACAAGTTTTTTGATATCATGATATTATGAATATTTTTTTCATAACAAATGCGAATTGAATTAATAATCATTGAGATTACTTGAGATGCCATTATGTTGCTGAATCCATACGCTTAAAGAAATAATTATTTACTTGATTAAGTTAATGATTCATATTAAATATATCATTCCTAAATACATTCAATAAATAATATTTATAACTTTTAATTTTTTAAAATCATTAAATTCTTAACGCAATCTATACATCATAACAAAGATTTAAAATCATCACACAAAATTTTTTGCTGTGAGAATAAAACAAAACAAGATCGATACGGTCATAATATTAGACTACTATTTAGGTTCTATTTAGTATATATATTGTCTCTCGCTTTTTTTATTCGCTCGATCCCATTATTTTTTTCAAGAATTCTACGTTAACTACCAAACTAATTCAACTTTCGTCACTCACTATATTTTATTTTATTAATCTACACAAATAATTTTATAATTTTGTTTTTGCACAATACGCACACTATATAAAACAAATCATTATTTAGTTTTATTTATAAAAATTTTAAACCGATTTAAATTTTAAGGACAAAATTATATAAGTGCGGGAGAATGTTACGTATACTGAAACATTGCTCGCTAATATAAATACTAATTAATAACTTTGTTTATTGTAAATTTAATTTGCACCCATATGTTTAGAAAACTATAAAATAATTAACTTTATGTATAAGAAATAAAAAACACTTATAAAATGTAAGTTTAAAAATCTAAATTAAGTATAGTAATTAAAAATCAAAAGTGCCACGTACACAGTATAAAATACTTTAGGAATTGAGGAAAATTAAAAGAATTCGGTAATAATATATTTCTGTTCGCTAACAAGAAAATTAAGATATCAAAAAAATATTGTTATTTTATTATATTTTTAAATTCTAATAAAAAATATCTGATTGAAAGGAATTGTACGACACTTGAATTTAAAAATAACGGATTGAATTAGCTAAAACCTGTTACTAAATTCAAAAAAATGTTCCAATTTATCTATACTAGTTTTATTTTTTTCTTCGGATTAAAATCTTTTAAGTCAATAATTTCAAAACCAATTTTTGGCAATTTTAAACCGATTATCTTTGCCATTTCGACAAATTGTCGCAACTGTTGACCTGATTTATGGTTTGTTTGACGAAATAATTTATCAGTTTTACTTGAAAATCTACTTATTAAATAATACGTAAAACTCTCTTTTTTAGCATAACAGTTAAGTAAATTCCCTATATAAACTTAAATAACAAAACCTTTTATTTATATAAAGTGCAGAGATCAATAGAAGTACGTATTAACCAAATCTATATATCCACCTTGAAAGGCACACAAAAAACGCAAGCAAAAAGTGTATTATTATCAACGCCTAATATAATATTAAAATGTGTTTAATAATCATGTTACTTCAATATAATAAAAAAACATTATAAGTTCCAAGTAATTTTAGATTTTAAAATTGATTTTATTAGGTTTTTTAAATGTTAAAAAAAGATATCTTAGAATAGTTCTAAGTATAAAATCATGTAATGTCTAAGAAAAATTATTTATGGGATAAAATTAATTATATGTTTAAACAAGATCGTTGCGGTCATAATATCTGACTTTGCTATTTAAATTTTAGTATGTTTATGGTCGTTCGCTCTCTTCGTTCGCTCGCACCCATTAATTTATATTTTCTGTTATAAGTTATATATTATATAAAAAGCAGATGAAATCAAAAACAAATCGATTTTTTATCGCTTATTAGGGGCTTATGCCACTTTTAACTTGACATTTATGCCGAATTTCCCCTATGTTGACTAGATTTTGAGACATTTCTGAGATTATAAATCCATTTTTTACTGGAAATAGCGG
>JAQIXJ010003146.1:0-13573 GCA_034700185.1 Phthiracarus laevigatus
CCCTAACCCCCCCAGCCCCCCTCTGGGACTCCCTGGTGCTAAGTCTTAACACTAACTAAAATGTTTTTGGCTAAACTTTACCTCTTGCTATACGCTGTTTTTTTCAACGGTCAAAAAACACTGTTAAAAAAAAACAGCCCATCCATTCCTTTCAAAATTGTTTTAATGTGAGACGGTTTGGATGAAAAAGAAGTACAGGTTATCCAAAACGTCTCACGTGTAGAGATATTGAATATCTTTATTATAGTTAAACTTAGCTTAATTTAATATAACACATCAAAACATTACGTTCAATTTGAAGTGCTAGAGGTAGTGCGAAAACATAGACTGAAAACTTTACATTGCCTAAAAATTAACCTTGTTTTTTTCAAAACAGTGATCTAATAATATATAACAAAGAACAACTTCAAACTAAATAATTTAAATTTAGACCTAAAATGTAAATACATATATTTTTTATACTTAGTCTTAATAAATCTCCGCTTTTCATGAAAACAATAAATTATTCGAACATACGAATAAAATAGATATGTATTGATAATTAACCTAATTTCTTATGATTAGAACATAACATAATATCTTTTCAAAATATGGAAAAGTAGAAGTTTAAAACCATTGACTTAATAAATTTGCAAGACAATAAAATTAAAGATAAAACAACGGTAGTTTAAAGAATAATAAACATTAAATTTAATTTAGCACTTTATTAACATATCTCAAACTAAAGATTTTATGTTTTACATCGCTATAAAATCATTCCAAAATTTTGAGCTCGCGGTTTTAAATCTGGTATTGGATTTGCCTGTCATGATGTTGATTTTTAAGACTGTAATTTAAACATATACTTTGTTTAAACAATTAAATATTGGAAATAGATACTGAGGGTTTTTTATTTTGTTTTTGTAATGCTAGAATAAAAACAAACAGTGAAAAAAGTTTTAGTAGTTATTATAATGTAGTGCCATTTGTTTTTTATAAAAAAGAATTTTATTGGTTTTTATCTCAAAACAATGTTTTTTCCATTCAAAAATCTAGATTGAATTTTTTAAGATAAGTAAGTGTAAATTTTGCGGTAAGTGTTGAAAATTTTGAATTTTTTAAGCTTTTTAATTTGTTATTAATCATTTTGACATTTTTTAATTTGAATAAAATAAAACATAGGAAATATAGCTGTAAATAATAACGACTTGAAATAAGCACTGAATATGTTTAATGATTTACTATACAATGAGTGACTGTAAGCGATATTAAAATTGAAGTGTATACTTCAGAAGCAGAAAACATAATGATGTATTAAACATCAACTAATTAGTAATATTGAAATACATTAACTAAAGAATATATTAGTCATAGGCATTATGACTAATTAACCAATTATTGAAATCATAAAGTAAATAATTATGAGTAAAAAGAAATCTCTAGAAAACAGTAATACAGAATAAATGATTTGTGATGTGACTGGAGTTCACATACACTACATAAACTTAACATTTTTTAAAGAAAAGTTGAAAAGATGTTGCAACAATTTAAAAGAATTGTTTTTTAACCATACTACTTTCTACTTTATATTTAATTTAAAACTTGTCTAGACTTTATGTTTTTGTCAAACTTACCTTCGCTTTTTGGAAATAATTTTTAATGAAAAATATTTACGCTTTATAAACTACAAGATTTACCCCTGTTTTTGCTGTGCCGAATTCATGGGAAACTGTCTAATATTTTTATAAAGATTTTGAGACCTAAAAATAAGTCCAAAAACTTTTCAAAAAAATTATAAAATTATTTGCTAAAACTACTGATTTTAATATAAATTTTAATAATATTAAAGCTATGATATCTTAAGCTGTTTAGGAGAAATTAATTATTTAATTTAAAAAGATTTTTAATTTTTGAGCGCTCTCTGTTGGACTTTTTAGTTTTCAAATTTATTTTGAGCCATAAAGTTTAGACTAACATTCTCAATTTTAGAATGAATTCTGAATCAAATCAAAAAAGGGGCCACTACCCTACGGAAGTTATTACTATCTCTATGCAATCGAAATAAAATATTACGATACATTTTAGACAATCAAGTCGAATCATTATTAAAGGACTGTATCAGATGTTCAAAAAGTTTTTGGGCCATGCCGGTTGTACTTGTTGACCTTAAGTATGGTACTTAACGGGTGTGCATGGATTTACGAAAGTTAAAGTCTTTAAAACGAATAAATATGCCATTCAAAGCATTAACTTGCCTTAAGAAGTTTGTATGGATCTAAATGGTTCACATGATTTAAACTGTGGTTATAACCAAATAAATATTCACAAAGCGGATAGATAACAAACCTCATTTATTACACAAAATTGTTGGTTTATGCGAATAAATAAAATATTTTTTGGCTTAGGAGGTACCCCAATTATTTTGGTCAAAATATTGGAAAACATTTATATTATTTATTGAAACTAGAAATAGTAAGCATTAATTTAAAGTAGAGTTGTTTAGCTTCATTTATTAATTTCAATTGTTTTATACTTATGCTTTTTAAATTTAAATTAATTTTTCTTATTTTTTATTTAATTTAATTTTTCAAATTTTTTATTTAATTTAATTTCATTTGTATTTTGCTTTTACATTCATAGTGTTTTTTGAATTTATATCTTTTTTTGTTTTAAGTTCAAGTTTTAATATCAAATTTAATTTGCTTGAATTTTTTATATTAATGTTAGTTCAATAGTCTTTTACATTCACTTTTGCTTTTAAAATTAATTTAACCTTAAATCATAAAAAATTAGATATCAATTGATTAAAAAAATATGCAAAAAATAATATTTCTTGTTTTGATAATTTTTTATATCAATTATTTAGTTATACAATTTAGATGCTTTAAATTAACAAACGTTGAGTTGTTTTTTCCTTATTTTTTGTTTCTAAAAATCGAATTAAACTCTACTAAAATATCTAAACATAACTCTAAAATTCTTTATTTATTTAATTTACTGAATATAATATAATATTCGTGAATAAAATCTCAATCATTGTAGGAAATGTTCTATTAACATTATTTTTATTGGTTTAAAGGAATTGTTAAGTTCAATTAACTCGTCTACTATTAGTAAACTTACTATTTTATCAATCTATTGATTAAAAAATTACTTTGATATTATTAAAAACACAATACAATTGATTTGGTGTTTATTATTATGCATTTTTTCTTATTAATTTCTAATAACTTCGAAATAACTTTTAGTTTCGCTATTTCAAATTTTTTTACTTTCAATTGTATTTCGCTTTTGCTTTCCACAATTTTCCAAATTTAACTTACTTTTACATACTATTTTTGTTATGTTATGTTTTCAGACTTATTTTACTTACGCTTAAGCAAAAATAGAAGTAAAAATATTTTACTTTTGCTTTTTAATTACAAATATGTGAAACAACACTAACTTATTCTCAAAATAATCATTTTGAAGCCCTAAAATTTTTGTCATATTAAACACATTAACTTAATGTTTAAAAACAATGTATTCGATCAATAAAATGGTTAATTTTTAATTCGGATTTATAAATTGAATATTTAGTGTTTTAACTATTTTTGTAAGAGTCGTGCTATTTGGTTTTGGAATTCTATTTCCTGTTTTCTGTAGATTTTCTACCTGTTTTTACTGTTTTTAAAAATATTTAAAAATTATACTATAGTTTTTTATTATTTTTCTATTTTTTAATTTTTTTTAAACTTTTTATGATTTTTTATACTTTGGTGCATTACTGAGTTTTTTCAGTTTTATTGCAAAAAGTAATTGCTGTGACAAATTTAACATTCTATAAATGTATTATAAAATTTCACTGTAAAAGTTAACTTAAATTCTCATCGACAAATTAAATAAAATGATTCATCTCATTTTCTACTTTAAAAGACTTTTAAAATTCTAAACATAGATAAAGGAAATGGTTTATTGTCGAAAAAAGTGTAAGTTAAAAAGTATTAAAATAGACTAAGTTAATTAATATTCATACGAAAAATTTTAATAAAAAGAAAAGAGTAATAAAGAAACAAACGAAATGGAAATTGTTTTCGTATGGCATGAAAATTACTTAAATTCTACAATGGAATTATAACGGTTAATAGAAACTGTAACATTTTATAACTGTTTTTTATAAACTTTTAAATAATACAATTTCTATACATATTTTGGCAAACAAATTTACACACTATTTGTTTACAATTTTTCTACATTAAAATTTTCTACATTGTGTTCTATATGTTTTTCATAGTTTTATAATATCAATTATTTTAAACTTAACAAATATTTTTTTTGGATAAAATAAAACCAGTTTAAAGCTAATTTTGAACTTCCGAAATATATTAAAAAACTATATAAATATAGATAAAAATTTTGAAATGATTATTCAAAACCCAATGAAACTACAAGTTTTATGATTTTCAAAAAGTTTAAACTAGTTTTTCAAAACATATTGAGTTTTCATTTTGCATTTCTTTCACTTTTCTTATAGAACTTGGACTATATTTTTCTTACAAAGTGTAATTTAAATATTAAAATCCTTTTTTATTTAACATAAATAATTACAACTTGAATTTTTGGTTAATTTCAGAATTTAATGTCATTTTAACACTATTACATATATATATATTAATGAATAAGCTTTATACATGACATCATGTATTATTATTAAATTTTAAATTGAATTATATTTTCGGTATATTGTTTGTCATAAATAATTGATAGATAAAAACATTTAAAATAATGCATTTTTTCGATAAATTATAATTCAATCAACGTTATAAACTTTCAAAAGGTCCTTAAAAAGGTTCTTAAAAAAATGTTTATATCAATTTTCGTCATTATGGTGCTTTAAAGAATATTCGACTTGCTTAGAATAATTCAGAATTTGCTTCTTAGATAGCAGAAAAATAAAAAAAAGCTTATATAACATAGATAACAAGAGTAAATATTTACATTATTCAATCTCTAGCATATCATATTAATTTAGAGGATTATTAAAACTAAAATTAATCTAAGATAAGAGTATTAAAAATAATTACACTGGATTTATTCAAAACGATCTACACTGAGATTGATTTCAAAACTTTACACAATATTTCTTATCCGTTGTTGATGCTTGTAATCACTTAATTTATTTTTTACATTTATTATAAATAACATCGTTTCATTTAACGTTAAATAATAAACTAAAAAAACTTTCCGTTCAGTTTTACTTTTATTTTAAACTTAAATTTTAAAAAATTTTCAAAAAAATAACTTTAAAATTTATTTTAGACTTTTGGCTATTTTTATCTTGATTTTGGCATATAAAAACTGTAAATATAATTTTATTATTGTTCCGATAAAAACACAAGTGCACGTCTAGTCCAGTCCAGTTGTTTTGGCTAATTTTGTTCAATTTTATAACTTTATCTAGAATTTTATGATTTAATGTTCGACTTTATCTGTTTTCACAACATTCAATCGTGAAATAGCATCCGATCAAGAAGTGTCGGAGCCTTAAATATATTTTACTTTAAACGTAAATTCACTTAGCTCGGCAGCCCACCTGTTGAGACGCATATAAGTTGATGATTTAAGCATTCCAATGGCATGTGGTCGGTTATGTAAACACAGTAAAATGCTGATTAATTGAAAATTTACGGATCTTTTGCGCTGCTACTATCACGCCAAAAATCTCACGTTCTATGCTTGACCACTTAAGTTCATTGCTGCAGAGCGCGTGATATAAAAAGCTAATTATGCCAACGTTTCCATTCGCGTGACGCTGACAATAGACGCCTCCCAAATAATAACGACACGCCTCCGTTTGAATAAATTTTTCTGTGTCTGATTTAGGGTGCTAATGAATATTCGGGTTTGATAGTAAATCTAACACTCGATGGAAACATTCCTGCACGACATCTGTCATTCTAATGTAGATTTATTTTTTGCTAGATCGTACAATGGCTTTAGTTTGTCCCGTATTGGAAAAAATTCACGAACAAAGTTTATAATTCCACACTATCTGCGTACTTGTTTAACTGACTTCGGTGGTTTAAGTGATAACATCATCTTTATCCTCTCAGGATCAATTCGATTGCCGATTTTGTCCACTATGATGCCTACGAATTTCAACTGTTGTTCAAAAAATTAGCATTTCTTTGGATTAAACTTCAATCCTTTCTTAAACCTTAGTTATAAAAAATGTTTAAGCCCTTTTAAATGCATTCTCGCTAACTCTTCTTCAATCTTATTCGTGTCTCCATTCGTAAAGTTTACCAAATCGTAGAAATAATTTGAAAAACTTTTTACTTTTATTAACCCGTAAACTTTATCAGTAAGTTTTTGAATCTAAGCTAGCGAAAGTCTAGCACCCATCGTTCCACGATTATGTTCATAGACGCCATCTTCTGTTTGGAAGTCAGTTATATGTCGACACCATTCCGCTAACAACAAGCGATAAAATGATTTGATAAGATCAAATCCACTCATATATTTTGCTCCACTTAAACAATCAATAGAGTGCATCATTAGTGTTGGAGGATAGTCGGGTTGCTTCATATATTTGTTCGGGTGACGTTAATCAATAACCATACGTTGTTTGTTTTAGATTTGCTTTTCACGAGAATTAAGGGCACTGCGGTTAATGCGTTGGACTATTAAATTATGTTCGTAATTTCCATTTGATGTTTATTACGAGTTTAGTGAATATCTCAACAAAATTAAAAATTTTTCTGAATTTAAACCTTTTACTCCTAATTTAAGCTCATTTGAAGACATTGAACTTAATAATTTCTCTAACATAATTGTACTTCTTGATATTTAATTATCCTCAATGCATGGAAAATAACAAGAAAAAGTTTTAAGAATGATTAATAAATCAGAGTTTGAATCTCACAAATCAATTTTATTTAATCCTGTTTTATCTGTTTCTGTAAACAAACATTAATTTGATTCAATATCTGTCTTAATTAAAAATGTTTTTAAGGATTATAAAAACTTTAACAATGGATATACAAATTTAGTTTCGACCGCTCGGACATATTTAAAATTATAATTGTATTTTGATACATGTACAACATTATTTAATTAAAATAAATGATTTGTACAACGATACTTTTTTAGCTCTTTTTGAAAAAGTCGAGCTATTGGATTTAACATGTTCGTGTGTCTGTGACTCTGTCTGTCTATCTGTTTGTAGACTTTTATTTTTTAGCTCACTATGTGTAGACAAAGGCGAGCTTATAAACTTGAGTATGTCCGTCCGTCCGTCATTCCGTCTGCCCTCCTGTACGCAGTCTGAGATTAATTTATGGATTACTCAAATTTCTTAGTTTAATATAATTTTTGACTTATAAACATTTACATTTGCGAAATAGACTTAGTAATGGTTAACCTAAGAAAAAGTGAGCTCTATGAATGTGTCGTTCTTGTTTTTTGATTTTTTTCAATTTTTATGAATTTTTTGAAAAATTTCAATTTTTATGATTTTTTTGATTTTTTTAATTTTTTTAATTTTTTCAAATTTTTTGATTTATTTCAACTTTATATAACTCGACAACAATATCATAAAAGTTTGTTAATGTAAGTGTGGACAACGGTGTTTTATAAGGCTGTTGAAAAACTTGAAACAACTGGAGCACCATAAGTATTTGTTGAAAAAACTCTGTATTTTTGTACAAACGTCGTAATTACCTATACGAACATTATCTGATGGTATCCATATTATGTAAATATGTTGATAGCTTCAGGTCCTCTATAAAGCAAACTACAATTAACACTGTGCACAAGATCTGTATTTCCTCTTCGAAAAATGGTTGAATGGTTTTGTCAACGTCTTTAACAGTAAGAGCATTTATGAATGATAGACAGAAAGTACTAATTAAGCTCCTACCACCTCGCATCTGTTTTACTTCCGATTTTATCAGTGACTTCCATTCATAGTCTAAAATACTCTAACGCTATAAAAACTGCTACATAGTCACATGAATTATCTGGCACCCTTATCCGAATAATAGATTTTTTACTCACGGCTGTTGTAAGTTATTGGTCGTGTTATTCGCAAAATCCCATTAGATATACCTTCAACAATATACACTCTGACTTTTAAGACGTCATCCAAAATATTCTCTATATTCAACTAATGGGTGTTATTAATCTTAATTAGAAATCGTTTTATATCGTAGTCTTTTTTGGCAAAATATTAGATGTAGATTGGGTCGCTAAGTTTGCGTGTTCGATCAGAATTGCAACTTGCGATGTATTATCGACGTTTGCCAATAATGATGTAACCGCATCACCGTAAACATTATCAATATACTCAGGAAATTATAGTATATTATTCAGATCGATAAAGTTAAGATTGAATTTGAGGCTTCTTTTCATTCTAGTTAATTCTGTTTATTCTCACGATAATTTTTTTCCGTTATTCTTTGTACTTCTACAGGATAATTTTATTTAATTTCAATTGACACTGTTTGACCATTTCAAAATTAATTCTGTCTAATTTAAACTAAATATCAAAAGCAGAAATAAAAAAGAACAACAAATTGTTAGAAATTTCACTTTTCATACGTTATTTCATACTTAAGTTACAAATATATTAATTTTTTATCTAAAGTGACGTCAAGTCATTTTCATTTATTAACATTTTTAAAGGACGTTACATCAACATTAATCTAAATTTATGTGTAAGGTCTTACATTCTTTCTGTATCATCACTTTCAAAACGAACACAAGAAGAAACCACTTGCCAATAGTATTAATCTATTAATAATTTTACTTTCGAGTCTTTTGCTTAAATAAAACTTATAGTAAATGTTTTTTCTTACTCTTATACTTTTGATTTTATCTTTTGGTTTTTTAAATGAAATTTAAATGTAAAATAAATATTTTACAAACTTATTCGTTAAAACATTTGATAAAGTTCTATTTAAACAACTTTTCAAAGCATTTAATGACAAAAATGTTATATTATATTAAAAATGTTTAATTTCACAAAGCTTTTATGATGACTTTTATAGTATTGTTAGAACTTGATTAAAAAATTTTACAACAATACTCATTTTTTAGAAAAGTACAGCCCAAAACAGCACCAAAGAAAAGCACATAATAAGACATATATAAACTTTAAATATAAATCAATAAATTATATTATATAAAATAGCTTAAAAGCGTTCCAATATTATATGATGCAAATAATGTTTAAAGTCAATATCTCGAAATTATGTTTTTATAGATATCTGAATTGTTTAACATTTTAAATCATTTAATAGAATACGATAAACTGCAATTAACTATTTAGATTTGAAAATATTTATATTTGTTGTGAAATATTTATATTTCTTGTGAAATATTTGTTTTGTCAATTGTTTAACTTATAAATACTAAAAATAAATTCATGGAAGATTTAATATTTTAAGACTTTATATTTTGTTTGATGTAACATATTTAGGAAAAATTTAAAAAACATAATTGATTTATTATTAATAACACAATTTTATTATGTTTAACTGAGTTTTTATTTTTTGAATTTGTATATTTCTTAAAAAAAACTTTAATAAAGCAGAAGAAAAACAAATCTTGAGTGGGTTTTGATCATTTTTCCTGTTTGGCTTCGATTCGAAAAACTCCTTGTAGATACTTTTTAGATAATATTTTATTTGATGTTTTATTTTTTCTTATTAAAAACGTTATTATTTGTTAGTGGGTATAAATATTTTATTTAAGTTGTTGCGCGCATCACAATTTAGGGGTATAACAGAACAAGACGCAAGAAACAGAGAAAAGAATATTAAAAAACTAGATAGGTTTCTCGTCCTTAACAGGTGCTTGATGTGACGTGTATGTAAAGCACTGGTTTGCTTATGTGATTATTCTACGTTTCTTATTTCCAGAAAGTTTTTTTAATTGTTTTATCAAATATTTAACAAAAAATTTAAATATTACTAATGCTAACAATTACGTAAATCTAGTCTCAATACTTCACGTGATTTTATAAAAATAATAAAGTATAGTTTATAAAATTTCGTTTTAATAGAATTCGTTCAATCAAATAATTTTCGCATAAATTTGATTAAAGAGTTCCTCATAATTAATTTCTTGTTATTTTAATAGAATTAATCAAGTCATTTACAAAATAGATTAAATTAAAGTAAAATTTAATTTAAGTTTTCCTCAAAATTTAATTATAGAAAAAAAACAATAAAAATCAAATTTAATGCAATTCAATCAAAGAAAATATGTATTTTAAATTTACAAAAATATAGACAATCAAAAAGATTGCAAATAAAATATTTTTCTTGCAGAAAAATAAATTGTACTTTCGGTGCATTTCAAATTGTTTATTATTTAAATGGAGATGTATATTTTATAATAAGGAAACATATTCATGAATAAAAACAGTCAATACACTTGTTTTCCTAAACTTTACCAAATCATTGAACACTTCGTTGATAACAGCAATCGGTTTCTATATGAAATAGTTGCACCTCTTTCCAACCAAAGCGTTGTTTTTTAGCAATTCTCAACATTATTTGATGATACAATAATTAGCAGTTTAACGGTTTCGATGTTTTTGCATTTTATTAATTTGTTTTGTCGGAAACTTCAGTCTTTTTGATGAATGAAAACGGCAGAGTAATCAATACCAATGCGTCGCGTAAGAATCCCAGCTTGAAGCTCTTGAGCAGACATGAATGGTTCACACAAAACTTAATTTTATTGACCAATTGGATCCATAAGGACAGATCGATACTATAACGGGAGCTATCAGCTAAGTCTCACATTCTTTCTAGATCTCTAATCTTGAATCTTAATGTTAGCTATAATTTTTTCTCGATAACCATCACGATAAGCGGAAAAAATTTGTCGATCCGCTTCGACTATTACTTCAATACTCAGCATTGACATAATTTTTAAATAGTTTAATTTTCTGTTAAACATAAAATATATATTACTTTTTATGCTAACAGCTCGATAACTGAGTTATTCCTGAGCCAGATTTTATTGAACACTCTTTAAAGTACTGTTGCAACAATACTCAACAAATTTCCTAATTAAGTATGCGAAAAATAACATATAAAATTAGTGGAATCCCTTAATAAACATAACTTTGTAAAATCTTTTTTAGTTGAGTAAAATCAAAGTCCCATAATTAACATAAGTGTGCTCAGATGGACGTAAAAAGGACGGACTTAGACGCAAGGATTTAGTAAAATCCATAATTATGAATTTTGCAGTCACATAAACAATTTTGTTTGTATAATAAAACTACAAAAATAATAAGCAACAATATAATTAGTTTTTTTGGAGAAAATGCAACGAAGATAATTAAAAACTCTCTTTTATTATTATTCCAATTAAGATGATTATTTCTATCATTGAATAATTTATAATTTTCGCTTAAATTTATGTGTATTTTCAATCTATATATTTTCTTAAATTGATCTTCGGGGATATTACAAAGTTAACTATATATACAAAGTTGATAATGAATTTCTTCGCAAGTTACTAAACTGAACTCTTTTATCTCTTTAAGATATAAGTTTCTCTTATGCTGGGAATTAACTTATGCTTTGTTAATTCCTCTTAAATTGTCGTTAAAAATTTGTTGCCTTAGCAACGTTGCATCACTTGTAGCGTTTTCATTGCTTGAAACACTAGAATGACAGTGTTTTGATGCTGTATTTGTTGAAATTTTAAAGCAAACATGTGGTGGATCCATACTACCAGAATCTGTTGTACTTCTAAATGTTTGCGTTTGACTTGAATTTGCTTTGATATTCTGTCCATTAAAACCCACAGTACTATTGTTCTGACTTGTTTTCGCATTCGTTGATGTGTTATAAAGCTGTTGTTGTGCTAAAAAGTCACAAAAGCTCTGTAATTATTATGACATCTCGTCCATTTTCGCTGATTATTCATTATTAAGCTTTATTTGAGCATTATATGCATCGTTAAGTTTCTTACTGCTCTGTTTTACCGTTGCGTTAAAAATAATCTCATAAAAATATTATAGTCATCATTGTCCAATTAGTACTTTAATATTTATTTTAAAGTTGGATTAAATTGTATAAACAGTGATACGATATTTTATAACTTAGTAATCTATATAACAAAAATAATTATTATTAATTTATGATAATAAACTTAATAATCTTAAACTTTTTTTAAATTTCGAAATAATATTCTAAAAAATCAGAAGTTTAAGAGTATAAATTTCAGATCCGAAAACTGAAATTAAAAGTAACAATTTATTAATAAGTTTCTAACAAAAACATTACTTTAAGAAATGAAAACTAAAGCAAATTTAAATATTAAAAATAATTTGAAACTTTTTTCTGTTGATAAAAACATTTAAAATATGAAACTTATCTCAATCCAGTTTATAAAGTTATGATGATGCAACATAATAATTATTGTTATTATATAACAAAATTATAGTTTAGTATGATTGATTATTTCAACAAATATTTACTAAAATTAAATTTATTTATGATCCACTCCGGACCCCTAAAAAACATGAATACTAGTCAGTAATTGAGGACTCTTATGAAATAAAAAGTGTTTGAGACGGTTTAAAAATTTGTTTTCAAAAGACTCATGACATCAAGCTTAAAAAAGTTTATAATTTTAAAACTGAATCATTTAAAAAAGTTTGCACACATACACACAGACATACATAGCAAATCCAATAGCTAGTCTTTTGCAAAGTGAGCTAAAAAGGTTATAGATTATTTATAAGAAAAAGCTAAGCTATGTGACATTTCAACTGATCAATAAAAAGACATTTTAGGCGTATAAATAATATCAACTTGAGCGCAAAATATAAATCTTTAAGCAACAATAACAGCGACTTAAAACAGATCGCCTATAATGAAGAATTTGTTAGCGAATTTTCATTGAAAATTCTAAAATTGAAACCTCATCAGAAATCAACTGTTAAAAAAGAAATTATTTTAAAACTACAGATGACTTTCATTAAGCGTGCAGAGACATAACAGTCTCTATTGCGGAAGGTGATGATATTGTATTCTTCACGTTTTTATAGAGAACTTCATCCTAACTCTCAGGGATAAATTGCATCGAATGTAATAACGTGGACTGCTAAACAATCGAATTTTTAAATGGTGTGCGACAATTTTACAATTGGAATATTGATTTTCTTTAACGAAAACAAGAATATTAATTTTTAAAAAATAAAGAAAACAACGATAGTAATAATATTACTACAATAGTAACATATTAATTATAACACTGACAAACAATTTGATAATGGCTAAACCTAGTTAAATGAGTGAATTTTTAAGTTTAAAAAAAATTTTAAAAATTTTTACTTATGACCTATTTATTGTAAATGTAAATTGGTTATATATATATATATATTTGACTAAGTTTGTTCGTATGTCTGTTCGAACATGCGTTTGTAAACATTTATGTTCATAAAGGGCTTTTCATCTCTAATCTGTGTCAATACATCTCTAATCATTATGTGTCAATACGAAAATTGAATTTGTATAAAAACGACAGTTTAGATTTTTTTTTAATTTTACCAAATTACTACCTACATAATACTGTATAAATGAGA
>JAQIXJ010003147.1:0-13571 GCA_034700185.1 Phthiracarus laevigatus
AAAATACTTAAAAGTGATTTTAACTACAAAACAAGAATGAACATTAGTAATGCGCTCACTTTGACTTATATTTTTCAAATGAATATATATGTGCACTAGTCAAGTGAATAATAAATTTCTGAATTCCTTTTACACCAAAATAAACTTATTATATTGTTGCTTATCATTTTTGTAATTTTATTTTTAAACAAACAAAACTTTTTATTTTTGTTTCGCTAAAAATTTTATGTACATTAAAATATTGTTATAAATAGTACTTCAGTGGTTGTTTAGGTAATTTTTATTCATTCTTAGTTTACCTGTCGATGAGTTAACATCAAAAATTGTGCTTTTAGACACATGTAGGCGCATTTTATAACGTGTTTTAGTTTTATTTTAAACGTACTAAAACGCTAGACAGTAAAATTTACTCATAATTGCCCTGATATTAACCATTTGTGACACGATTTGTGCGAGTTTTGAACAATTTTGCCACATTTTTAGTCATTTTTGACCCAATTTGAGCCGGGTTTTGCCCCTATTAAAACCAATTTTGACCTAATTTTGTCCATTTTTGCCTGATTTTTGTGAACTAAAAAACTCTACAGTCCGAGTTACAGACATTTCAAATCCATTAGCTGACTTTTACAAAGTGAGCTAAAAACAAAGAAGCAAATTAACACATGCGAGATTCAACAATATATAAAGATTAAAACAAACAATGTGAAACGGTATACTGGCTTCAATAGCTATAACGGGTTAAAGATAAGAAAGCAATAACAAGTTATAACAAGCTTTTTATAAAAAAGGAAAATGTATAATAAGAACAATCATGTGTAATAATAAAGTCCAATAAACAAATAAAACAATTATAACTGGTGGCTGGTCTAATATAAACAAGAACGACAATTAATACTTTCAGGTTAAACATTTAGTGGCATATGTTGCTATTTGCTTCAAATAAGTGATTTTTAAATTTAATTTTGGTCATAAAAGGAGAATTTCTGCACAAAGACCATAGTTGAGGTATAAATTTCAGTTCCATATGCTGCTATTGGCTGTAAAAAGTGATTATTCTTCTCAAAAAGTGCGAAAAACGCGTGAAAATTGGTTAATTAACAACAAAAGCTATAAATTAAATTTATAACCAAAGTAACAAAATATTTGCAAACGCATATAATCTCCTATAATAATCTAAACAAAACCAAACATTTATAATGCGCTCACTTTGATTTTTATCTTAATTTAATTCAATAACCTAAACTAAATTTTGTCAGTTAGAAATTATTTGCTTTTAGAATATATAATTAATTCAATTGTTGATTTACAATTTGTACTATCTTTTTAAACAAAAAACCTTTTAATTTATATTGTTTCGAGACAATTAAAGACATTTATATTGATTCAAAAATTTAGATGAATCTGTGTAATTCTTTTGCTGGCGTGCACTTAAAAACACATTTAGGCATTTGTCACAGCTATAATGATGTGATTTCAGTTTATTTAGTTAAACGCGTTCCAAAAACCCCTGTTCTGTAAGATTTTGACTATTTTTAAACCGTTTTTAGCAATTGATGACATTAAAAGTTATTTTATGAATATAAATGGATTTACAGGCAGACAGAAGGACGGACTCTACATATTAAAAGCTTCAATAATCAAAGAGAGCTAAAATAATTCATTTCGTTTCCCTGCTTTAACAAATTCAAACTCTGCTGCAGCTGTTGCCGTTCAACTGTTGAACAATTCATGATCACATTTTAACGTCAATCATATTCACGAACGCATGTTCAATATAATTGTTCTTCAATTGATAAGGTGTCATAATTTTTATAATTTAAAAATCAAAAAGTTTAACAGATACCATAAGTTATATACATAAAATTTATATTACAAAAAACATGCCAAACCTGAGTACATTTTTATAAATCAATATTCTTTATATTACTGTAAGCATCCTTGTGGTTAGTATACTTTGTTCTCGGATTGTTAAAACACACGTGAAAGTAAAATATACTTATTAGAACATAACAGTAACAATGAAAATTAAAATTGCATACATTAATAAACATATACAAAAAACATAAATTAAACGCCAAGATTTTGAATATAAGAAACAATAAAAATCTAATCTAACCTAACATAACCTAACCTAATCTCTCCTAACCTAAACGATAAAAAGTATTGTTAATAACGCGTGACGCGTGCATTTGGTTTAACTGTACTTTTTAAACTTTATAAACTAAAGGTTTTTCGCGTGCGTTTTACAACAATCCGAGTACAAAGTATACAATATCCGCATCCTTTATTTCGGATTTGACTTTAATCAATATTATTGACTGAACACACTTTCAAATTTAATATGACGGCACGTTTTCTGTCAGAAATGACATTTTAGGTATAACGCAGCAAATTGCTTTTATTTTTAGCAAATCCGACTAACGCTTAAATCTATAAAATCCAAATAATTCAAATATGAATAAGAGTTATATTTTATTCATATATTTAACATCAACACAATTCAGCTTACAATGATAACACTTGTAATAATTTTGATTACATTAATCGATTTAGCATTCCCTCAAACGACACCAACGCCACCAGTGATTACAGAGAATGGTCCGGTGGTGGGAACCACGCACACTATTGATGGCCAACAAATTAGTAAATTTCTGGTAAATTCTTCGTTTATAATAAACATAATATATGCGCTTTATATACAAACATTTTTGGTTATCTAAATTAAATCACTTGCAGGGTATTCCATATGCTACTGCACCACTCGGAAGTTTACGATTCAAAAAACCTTTACCATATAATAGTTGGTCCAGTAGTTACGAGGCCAATACAGTAAAACCTGCGTGTATGCAACCGTTTTACAATTTAAAATATACCAGCGAAGACTGTTTATACTTGAATATATTCACGCCATCACTGAACCCTTCGGCGAATTTATCGGTTATGTTGTGGATACATGGCGGAGCTTTTTCGAGTGGTTCGGGATACGAATATGATGATATCAATAATTTTGATGGCTCGTATTTGGCACTAAGAAATGTAGTTATCGTGACGATTAATTATCGTTTGGGTGTGTTTGGGTTTTTGTACGGTAACAGCAGTGAAGCGCCAGGAAATGCTGGTCTATGGGATCAAGTGATGGCTTTAAATTGGACGCGACGTAATATCGCTAATTTCGGTGGTAATCCTGATGACATTACTTTATTTGGTCAAAGTGCGGGAAGCATATCTATTAGTGATTTAATAGTCTCAAATAAGACGATTGGCGCAACCAATTGGTTTAGTAAAGCGATTTTAATGTCGGGTAAATTAAGCGTAGTATAACAAAACATTATTGGTTTTAAATATTTTTTATGTGGCTGTTGCACAAATCAGCAATTTTTCAAACATTTAAGATAATTTACCTATAAAAATCAGATAAAAATTAATCAAAATTTAAGGAAATTATTTTACCGTAATTGCTTTTAGTTTTATTATTTGTGCCGAGTTTATTTATTTTTCCCATAATAATAGCTTATATACAGTATAATATTAAACGACAACCTCTACACATTCAGGTTCCGGGTATATCGTTTTAGCCACTCAGAAACGAAACTACGCGTATTCACTGGCGCGAACGTACGCATCGAACGCATTCGTTTTACCATGGGATAAATGCAATGACGATCAAACATGGATTGATTGCTTAAAATCAAAAAGCGCCACTGACCTGATTACTGCCCAAATTCTTTTACTAGCTTTCATACAGGATAGACCCGCGCCAGAAATTTTGCAATTCGCTCCAATATTTGGAGAAGAATTAATACCAATAAGTCCAAACTCTGCAGTAAAACAGGGATATTTTAGGCCCAATATTAAACTATTATTATCCCATATGGAGATGGAAGCGCAATTGTTTGCCGGAAGCACTGTTTATGGTTTATTAAATTTGTTAGGCAACAGGTATGTTGCATCGGTTGATCGACCTCTAGTTTTTGATAAGGGCATTGTGCGTAATGACATAACCAATGTATTTTTCGGTAATATACCATTCGGTGGAACCGTTGCTAATGCTTATACCAAGCAATTTAAAGAATTAAGTGTTATTCTAAATCCGCAATCAATCCGTCGGGCAGCAGTTTTTGCAGGCGGAGACTATACATTTGTCTGTCCAACAATACTTTTCGGCAGTTCTATCGCTAAATCGTCAATATTTACCGGTAAAGTATACCAAAGCAGAATTACATATGCGACATCGAAATCTCCAGTTAGCGGAAGCAAATGGGCGAATGCTACGCATGGTGACGACGCACCACTACTTTTTGGTGCCCCTATCAGTGCACCTTCGGGATGGACTAGTGACGATGCATTTTTAAGCAACAAAATGATGGACTATTACACATATTTCGCAAAAAAGTTAGTCCCAATTTTCCTCAATTTTGCCATATTTATCACGTTTTACTAAATAATTTACTAATATACTACAATATATCCTAAGGTCGCGCTCTAAGAATTAGAAATAGCAATTTCGATATAATTAAGCGAAATTTCCTTCAAATAAAACTAATTTTACTGAATAAGTATTTTTTTGAGTGGCTTAAATTCAATGTGTCGGTACACAAAATGCATTAATTTTTATATCACTTTGAAAACTATACATTTGAAAATAAATTTGTTTAATCGTAGAACTTATATTTAGCTCATTATTAAACTATTACATCTTCATTAACTATTACTAATTATTTTGGTTATAACATTCTAGCGGTGAAATGCCTACAGTCAATCCTGTATATGGGGTTTGGCCATCTTATTCGGTCTCCAATGGTGAAGTAAATGTGTCATATGTTGAACTACATGCTGACCGTGACCGTATGGGACTAGTGTTTTCCAACAAATATCGCGGTAATGATGGCTATACTCCGAGTGTTATCAACGATTGTTTTAATTTCTGGGACCCGTTAATGAGTTCTCAATTTGATTAAACTTTTAAAATGCTGATTATTTAATCTGTTTATTCTGCTGGAAATTTTGTATAACCTTTGAATATGTAAATCGTAAAAGAGAATTAAATTTAGATGTTTTTTACTATAGCAAAACAACTATATAACAGATTCTTTTAACATTTTGAAAATAAATATTTATAGTTCTAAATAAAGCCTGTAATTTTTATCTGACAATTAAATGTGTTTTATTAGTTTTATTTCTCATAGAGTTAGAGTTAATATGTATTTAGAAATAAGCAGTTGAACTCAATATTTACAAAAGTTATAGATAAGAGTATTGATGGTTTTGAGCTTATGAAATTTTGTAGACAAAACTTCAACCGGAAACTTATCTCGAACTACGTCTGATTTTTGTAAGAGATTCGGGTTAGAAATTTTCACGTTTTGTTGCCTTACTTTACTTCGTTTTAGTTCGAGGCTTTGGTTTTTTATACGCATCTTAAAACATCTTCAATGAATTTTATTTAACCCAAACTGTTTAAACTTATAGAAAACTTAATCAAGTTTTATAAATTTGTAATTTTTTATTCTGATTCATTCCAGTGAAATTAATTCAGTATTACTATACCTGTTGATAAAATTATATATTGTATAAATAATATATTCTAAAACTTGCAAACACTCATTGTATTTGACTTATCCGAATAAAATATACAATTATTTTGTTTATCGTTACTAGTAATTTCTTTAAAGTTCGTTATTCAATTTATAATTATTATCTAAATTCTTATTAATACTTTTTCTATCTAATTTTTTCTGTGAAATTTAAACTATTTTGTAATACTTTTAAGTAAATTTATGCGAGTAATATTTATATTAAAGCAGAGGTTTTTAAATTATGCGTGGCAACCTTAAACATGAATTAAAAATTTGAGTTTCAGTCTTTTGAAATTCGCATTGATAGTCGCATCATAATGTTGACATTCAGAAAACAAACCTACATTAGATTATTACATCTCATCTACACGTACTTATTTATAGTCGAAATATGGGCCAAAACAGAATGCGGAAAATTATTTTAGTTTAGCGCTGCCGAGTGTTGTTCAAAATATTGATAAATAATCTGCTAAAGCATATCATTCTCATATTTTTTTAAAAATAAATTTAACTGATCAAATATTAAAAATAAATGTTTTGAAACTTTCTCATTTTTAGAAAATTAGAGTTCATAAAGAATTTTAAAGAGTTTAAAAACCTGTTTTAAAGTACCACTAAAGATAATTAATATCAGACGTTAACATTGAAGATTAATTGTTGCATTTAATTCTAGTGATAATAAGAATAAAAAATATTTGTTTAGTGAAACTCGTTGGAAATAATTATTGATAAAACACTCGAATTCAACCGAAACCTCATATAAAACGGATCCAACAAAGGGTTTATAACAAATTTTTCAATCAGAGTTTTTCGTTTCATAAACTGACTTTTATGTTCATAATCTTTGAATCCAAAAAATTGAAAATAATTAATAATAAAATTCTAATTCAAAATTTTGGTAATAAATATACATAACATATCAAAAATATGACAGCAATTGGTAATAAAGCAATATATTTAACTATTTTGCTATATATTTTCAAAGGTGATAAAAAATTTCATAAAACTTTTGCTATAATATTTTGTTATCTAAATATATATATTAAATGATATTAGTGAACAGTAAAAGTATCGGCACAGAGAGCGATGATTGGGATACTATCGCATCAAAAGCGTTGGAAAATGATATTCTCTATCCAAACAATATGAATGATGTGGAATACTACAACGCTAACATTGAAAAACCCCGTTGGCTAAACGGGATCGTCTATTACGCGTTCGATTCTAACTTCCGTGAGTAACAAAAAATAATAAGTTCTAAGTTTTATGTTCTAATATAATGCAGCTGCTTTTGATTTTCATTTCTGCAAAAAAAAACTTTAAATTTTAGAATTTTAAGGCATATATTAAATTCTTTTCTAGCGAACAGGACACTAGTAAATGGCATTCTAAGCAAAATGAGTACTGATATTGGGTTAAATAGTAAGGGCACTAACTGCATCAAATTCATACCCAGAACCACCCAAACAAATTATGTTAACTATTGGACCGGCAACAGCGGGTAAGATGATTTCATGGTCAATAAAATTTATTTATTAAAATGAGTTATGTGAAAAATGGATAGTTGCTCGTCATATGTTGGAATGATTGGCGGAAGACAAAACATATCATTAGGCAAAGGTTGCATATATACAGGCACTATAATGCACGAAACAATGCATGCGTTAGGTTTTTGGCACGAACATAGTCGTGAAGATCGGGACAGCTATGTAACCGTGCATTTCGAGAATATACTCCCTGCAAATCAGAACAATTTCCATAAATTGTCATCATCTCAGGAACGGTTATTTGCGTCGTTTGATTTGACGTCAATCATGATTTATGGGAACTACGCGTTTTCGAAAAACAACCAAAAAACTATAGTTGCAAATAATGGGCAAACGTTATACAGTGCGTACCGAAAATACGCGTTAACTTTTCTTAACATAAAAGCAATTAGGGCTTTCTATAATTGCAATTAGACTGCAAATACTTACACTAAAACTACTACTACTAACTAAAGTTTCCAAAATATTTTAAAAAATTAGTCATTAATTTAACTATTTTGCCATGGATTTAACCATGTCTGTCTGTCTGTCTGTCCGTTTGTCTGTCTGTCCATCCGTCCGTACGTACGTAAGTCCATCCGTGACGGTGTCCGTACTAGCTCGACCACTTAAATTAGCACGTATTTTATGTTGATTAATTTTTAAAATCTTGGAAAACTTTAGATTAAATATTAAAGTATTTTTTAAATAACTAATTAGCTCAGTTAAAACAATAAAAAGTGAGCTCTCTACGAATGTATCGCTCTTGTTATTTATTGTTTTCAATATTTTAAACAATTAAATTAAAGATGTTTTATTACATTATAATATAATTTTACGTATAACAAACACATTACAGAAAAGTGATACCTAGATAACGATAAACACTTGTATTCCAACGATAGACCGCACAAATGTGTAGCCCATACTCAACAAGTTAGACCAAATCCATAAGCTTTATTTTTGAAGAAAAGTGAACTAAAAATTTGAAGTGTAATGTAATGTATGCATTAATTTTGCATGTATTAACATAATGTAATGTAACGTGTTAAAAATAGATTTTCCATCTTAATTTACGAGTATGCATATAATTATACTGTATTTATAGCAAAATCACACGTCCCACAAAAATTATTGGTAAGATAAAAGCTATTTTCTATTTCAATCATCACTTTTTTATTCGTTAACCGAACCATCGATTGGTTTGAAACTTATATCAATGTCTTAACAGATAGACAGGCAAAAGAGGTTAACAAATATATTCTGGTGCTTAAAAATAATGCATGCATTACGAATAATCATAATTTGATTAGTTCTCCATCTTATTGCGGATACATAAAATCAATCTATTTATACAATATGTTGTAAGGTTTATTGGTAATTCAAGCGATAATTGACGATTACGTTTTAAGGTTTAAAATAGTTAATTTCATTGAAATGAAATTTCAAAATATTTTCAAAATTATTTATTTCAAAACATTTTTATAAAGTCCATTTAAACATTTTGTTAATCTTTCTCGGGGTATAGATTAATTCTTGGTGTCTCAGTCATATACTGTTTTTTGTTGAAAATTCACACTTATTGACACACACTTATACAGAAAATATAAATTAGTAAATTACGATACAGATGCTACAATTTAAACAGTGCTACACTGGAAAAGCTAAGCTGATAATTATAAGCTAAGCTTATCAATAACTCATTATTAATGATTATTCTATTTAACATATAATCACGTATTCTTCAAGGAGGAATGAGAGTGCTCTTCGCTCCACACCCTCTGTGAAATAAAGGTTAGGCCAAAGAGATTGACAAATAAGCTTAAGTTTTTATCGTTTTTCCAGAGCAAAAATAACCTTTTGACGTATGTAAGAAATTATAAGAAATTCGAAACATTTTATGGTAAAGTTTGTATTTATTAACAATCAATACATGCTCAAGAATTTAATCGATTAAAGATTGAACTTGAGCTTACAATTGAGTTTGAGTTCAAATCTAAACTAAATTTTCGAATCCATATCATTAAAATGACACCTGAATCATGTTTTATAGTCTTTAGTTTTAGTAGATACAGATCAAAGTGCCTTATGGTAGCCAATCATATATACATATTTCAAAGTTGTGTCTGTGTGTGATACCCTTTATAGGCGCCTCCCCTGGTGATTGCACCCCTCGACCCCTATATCGTTGAATTCAGCTTAAAGAGAGGAGTGCACATCAGGAGGTTTCAAGGTGGTGGGACACCACCATGAAAAATTTGGGCGGAAAAACCGTTTGAATAGCATTATAAGGACCCAGACTGGACGTCCAACCCCTCAACACCTATATTAATAGATTCAGATCGATAAGGGGAGTGCAAATTAGGTGGTTTCGAGGTGGCGGGCAGCCCATTAATCATGAGGGTTCAAAATTAATTTTAAATTTCGCTTCGAAACCTTTATCTTTCAACTCAGCTCAAAAAACAGAGTTAAATGAGGGGTCACTCGAGGGGGTAGGCACCCCCCATGGAAAATTTACACATTCACAATTTATATAAATACTAATAATCCGTGCGAAGCACGGGCTGAGACCTCGTGTTAGTGTATATTACAAATATGCATCTGTTAATTATAATTCCAGCCGTTTTTAATCAAGTGCAACACTTTCATAGTAAATACGCAAAAAATTAATCTTTCACTTAACCGTTAAGTTAAAAATTTTAAGATGAAAGTTTGTGTCATTCAAATCAAAGTGATTTCTATTCTACTCAATGTCCACTTCGAACTTACAGTATGGACAGTAGTCCTTCATAGTTCAACTTCTTTAAGAGAAATAGGGCTAAAAGCTTTATGAATGTTTGAAATTATTTTAATATTATTTTTAATTATTAAATTTAAAAAATCATTTTATTAATAATGCGGCTAAATGTGTTAATAAAATATAAAATATTCAACATTATTTTTTAAATACATGATATAAATATAAATTATTTATAGTGAAAATTAATACCCGAATACTTTTTTGAACATATTTTAAAACGAATTTCCCTAATTAACTAAATCACTTAAACTAATGCTCTCAACGGTCTTATATAATGGACATTGAAATTTATTAGTCTTCTTGGGACCACTAAAACTACTGACAAATCCATTTCTCCTTTCATTACGTTTCGCCAAGCTATTCCAATCGTCTTCCATTCTTACCACAGACGATGCGGAAATATTAAAAACTGTTTGGTCACTTTTAACAATTGAATGGCCGTATTTGAATCGACGCGTCATATGACTATCGCTATACGTACGAAACCAAGGAGTGTCTAATGACTGATAGCGCGGAATAAAACTGTGTTCTAACCCAGTCATCATTTCGTACGCCAGTCTGCAAACCTGAATACAACAAAATCAAAATAAACGTTAGCTCATACAGTAGTAAAATAGTTTACCGTCGAGGACATGGTGCACACTAAATAATTGGTTCGCGATAACATGTGAATATCAAGCATAATGTATATAATATTAGCGTAATCGTTGTGATCCTCTTTACGCGTTTCGTACGTCTCGTTCGCGTCAAAACATGATTTATCAATGAACGTGAATTGTGGATATTTTTGTGGTAATTGCTCGAACACTGATCTGTCATCGCTCGCAATAAATACTCTCTTCTCTCCCGTATAACCTTTAAGCCAAAGTTTTTGATAGAAGTTGTTCACGTGAAACATATATTCCTCATTCGCGTGATTCGCTGCTTCGCGCCCTATTTTATCGCCTCGTCTTATATGAACGCTATTCTAGTCCGGAATAAATACAACAACGAATATAAATTAATTCTGCTCATATTTTTATATGTTTCAACAAATTTACCCGACAATTGGATGATCGAAATTACATTTTTTCATAGATTGATCTAAAGTCTGCTTCAAGTAATTATTAGGTCTCATCACATACTTAGCAAACTGTGACCACCAAAATAGTTTCGGTTCACTGTGTAAATCATCGATAAGTGTTGCGATTTTAGCGTAAGTGTGGTTATCTGGCGTAAAATAGCGTCAAAAATAGTTCGTAAATTTCTTAAACTTATTAAGAGTAAACATCAATACTTTCAAATTTCCAGTCTTTGTGTCCATCATATCTGATGCTAGCATTTGGTTGACACGTTCCACTCAATGGACTAATATAGTGATCCCAATTCAGTGTGGAGTGACGAAAATAATTTGGCAATAGTTCGTTGACAATAGCTATAGAATCGGTTCGGAATGCGTTATGAACGCATTCTATTAAGTTTTCCATTTGCGCCGCAAACCCGTCATCACCAAAGCGGCAAAATACTTTTCTAGCGTTTATACATTTGGTTGTGTCCGGATTTTGTAGAAAATGAATGCGTTGTTGTATTAGATTCGATATTTTGTTGAGCACTGTCTCACGCCATGAGCCCACCTGTTGTGTAAGTGATTCTAATTCCAGATCTAAAACACTTATAACGAGAAATCATATGAAAATAAAATATCCAACTGTTGCTTCACAAGAATTAGATTTAATATTATTGAAAAAAGTTGTGTACGTGCACTTTACTGTGTATGGGTTGTCGGAACGACAAGTGTTTTTTTTGTTTGAAACATTTTTTTAATACATTTAATGAAACTATGTTTTACTATTATATTTAAAATTAAACTGACCAATAATAATTAAAATTACATAGAAAATTATAATAAGCCCTAACACTGATAGTGAGAAGAAAGGAATTACTAATTAGTATATTTGCGCTATAACTGCGCTTTAACTATTATAAGTAAAACTGTTATATTATTGTTTATAACTTAAGTGTAGAGTTGGGGCCGAATGCAGATTGGATGCGGGTTGGATGACGGGATAACACTATTAACTTACGGCAAATATTGTTCGCGGGTCGCTAGTATTAATAATTTAAACTGGACAAAATTAGACATTTTTAATTGTAGTCACGTTCAAATAAGTATTTTTACATCCATTTAGTTCACGTTCCACTGTATATGATTTACGGTTTGGTTATAATTCAATTAAGGTTATAAGTGACCAAAAGTTGTAAGTTTCACGTATTGTTTTGCTTTTTTAAGTGAATAGATATGTGCATTAGTTTAGTGAATAAAACGGATTTTTGTAAAATTTTTAAAAATACCGTTTTCTACTAAATCTTGTACCAAAAAATTTCATCAGTACAGATTTTATTTATTTTTAATACACATTGTCAAAATGTTGTGCACCGCTTACATATATAAAAATCAAGCAATCAGCAAAAAATTCAGTTATACGAATTTTTCTAATTATTTCCATACACATATAGCCGGTTTACAAAATATATAAAATCCAGACAAACCAACTCAATCGGTGCCATATTTTTAAATTATATTTTTACAAACTGTTCAAAACTCACTTATTCATGTCTAAAAGAACGTCGATCTGTTTGCTGTCGATTTGAGTAACACTACCGGCACTGATGTCACCAGTTTTATACAACACTATAGACGATACGTAACTGTAATACTCTTCCTTAAACTTAAGGATTTGATTCAACTGTTTCACTATATTGAGCGCATTAATGCCGTCATTGTTATCGACATAATTATAGTCGTCTATCGACCGAAACCTTTCACTAGTATTTAAATTATAAAACCTTTCACTAATACTAAAATGATTAATATTAAGATATAGCAACACAGTCACTGCGATAAATAACACAAATATAATTTGCTTGTCTCTCATCATTTGATACAAAGAGAAAAAACTCATTATTTGAAAAAACTGAAAGTAATTGTCGCTTATTAAACTTAGATAAATAGCTCATTGCAAAGAATAACCCATAAAAACATAACGTTCACGCATTGATCACATGTCTGTTATCAAAAAAATACTCTAAATTGACGGTAAAGTCTCTCTATATTGTTTCTCCCTGTATACTAACTAAACAAACAAAATGCTGACATTGCGACAATTTTCATAACGTGACGTACGTGCTTCGTACTATTTTTCAATAGTTTCTTTCGTTTATTATCGTAGAAATATTATATATAGCAGTGTGTATTACCGTTATCTTGCAAATAAATACAGTCATTGGAAACAATATAAAATAAAATGTGTATATGCTTATCATATGTAAAACCGTAATTGTGGCAAAAACTAGATCGACGTCTTATTAAGTTTGCTATTTTTTATGGATTGATGCACGCAAAATAAGCGAATATTCAAATAAGTATTATTGACAGTATAATCAAATGTACCGAATTTTGTAAAAAACCGGAAATCATTGCTTTAATAGAAGAGTTCAATTATTTTAATAAAAAAGAGTCCTTTCTGGGTATTATGTTAGACCGAAATTTTAATGAAATGGCGCACTTATGGTGCAACAGTTTTTTCATATAAAAAGTAGATTAAAATCTAATACAAAACAAGCTCGAAACGGTCATAATATCTGACTTTGCAAAGTTAGTTTTATTTAGTATATGGTCGCTCGCTCACT